>JAULJZ010173600.1:0-23846 GCA_032270985.1 Heliamphora pulchella
TCGTAGTTGAAGATTAGATCTACAAGAGGTATTCTTCTAAATTAACTTTGGTTGCACGGGTTTTATTTTGATCGTTCATCGTCAAAATTTTTTATTTAGAGCCCGTTTTGGCATTTGCCTGTCCAGTAAATTTTTTATCGAAAATCGTTTTAAAAAACAAAGATCTTGGCAGTATTGTCTCCAACAGATAAAACATGAAATTCTTGTTCAATTCATATCACACACTCACATACTCACATAGAATTCATTCTCAATGTATTTTATTCCTTATATGAGTGTGCTATAACTTAAAATGGTTGGAAGTTTAGTCTTTGGATTTTCAAGTTCAAAATTCATACATAGATGCTGGGCTATGTCTGGGTACTTCTTACTTAACTTACGTGTTTCCTCTATCTAGACAAAAAGTTTTTCATTTTCTTTGTTCTGGTTAAGTCCTCTTTCTAGTCGTGTTTCTTTTGTTGGCTGGCCTTAATTTTGGCCTTATGTTGTTGAACCAGTTGTTTTTCTAAGTGTCTGTTTCCAGCGGCTTACTTCTCGATAGATCGCTCAAGCGGTGGATTGAGCAGTCTTTTGGTCCTCTTTGTTTCTCAGTTCTCTGTAAAAGAATCGAGCGTTGGTTTTCACCGCCCAATAGACCGCTCGAGCAGTCCATCATCCAGTCTTTTCACCCTCTCAGTTTCTCATGTCTGTCTTTCTTTTCTCTGCCTCAGAGAGTACATCGCTCGAGCAATCTAATGACCGATCGAGCGGTCGTCGCACCTAAGATCCTTTTCAAATACCCTCTAAGGCTTTGCCATTTCATTTTTTTGTGCCTCTGTCGCTTCTTTACGGTTCTCTTTGTTTCAATCTTAGATCTTTCGTTTGCCGTGCGTCTCGGCTTGTTCTGCGACTTCGGTGAGTAAATCTCTTTCTTCCTTCTTGTCTTCTTCCTTTTGGTTATGTTGTTCTCTATGTATGTATATATATTCGGATATCGGTAGTTTATCTTTCTTTTATTTCTCTTTATCTATTTCTTTTGTTTTGTTGTTTGTGTTATTTTCTTTTTTTTTCTTTCTTCTCTTCTCTCTTAGGTTGTGATCTTGTGTTCCCATTTGGTTTGGCTCCCTAGACCTACCATCATGCCTCTTAAGTATAGAGCCAAATCCACTGCTCCCAGGAATGTTTCTGAGCTCTCTCGTAGGTTTAAGTCTAAGGGCTCCTTCAAACAATTTCTTGAATCTTTTGCAAAATGCCCCGTAAAATTGGAACGTAGTGTGGTTCTTAAATGTCGCGGCTTTGGTTTTACGGGGTCCAAAAATGGTATAAACATTGCACAAGGTTTAAAGCAGGCTCAAATAAATAGGATATACAGGACAGAGACCATAACCCATTTGTTTTGGGTTAGATCTACCATCCTTCATCCTCTATGCGAACTATAACTCGAAACAGAACGTACCAAATAGCAAAAATGAATGACATAGTACATAAACACACTTTTTATGTCACTGGCCTCATAAAACCTCACGGCCATACCAAGAGGATATGGTGGCCGTGACAAATATGGGAATAAAAAATGCGGCCGTTATAAACAAACCGGTGGCCGTTTTTGTGAGGTTTACAAAACACCCGGCCGTGGCATTGAAAGTTCGCGGCTGTCATGTTTTTATAACCACAAAAGATGCAGAAATGGAGGTGTATAAAATGGAGACCACTACCCACTTGATTTAGGCCAAACCTACCAGTCATTAACCCAACAAGAAAATAAACTAAGGTACAGAAAAGAGAGAATGCTAAACAAAATAATAAAAGGTGAGAAAATCTCGAAATAAATGAATATTAGAAGGTTTTGAAAGGGGTTTTCGTGTTTTTGACCTTGAAATAAACATCCCGGCCGTGAGAATAGAATGTTGAGACCGTGAGTAAAGAAGGTAAAAATATACCGGTAAGAAACACACGGCCGTAACTGTAGGCTTAACAAAACTGGTAGCCGTGACATTAGAAGATCACGACCGTCATGTTTCAAAACCTTAGAAAGTTTTTGAAGTGTTTAGTGTGCTCGTGAGCGTCGAAACAAAATAGAACGACTGTAAATATATGAAGTAGAGTGCTATGAATACAGTGTTTATGATGAAAACTTAAGGGAACAAATGCTTGCATTAAAATAAATGGTAAATAGACAATAAAACAATGGAAACCTTATCCACGACACCCTTGGGAGAAGAAAATGAGAGTTTATAGAAGAGTTGTGGTCTCTAAGGTTACCTTGTTTCAATATCCATCTCAAATGGCCCCTCAGGGTGAGAATGGACTATCTCCAAGCCAATAGGAGCTTCAATGACCCCTCCAATGCAAGCAAGAACACGAATAAGGCTCGAGAAGTATGGAATGAATAGGAGAATATCGGGTGGGGGAGTATTTGGGTAGAGTTTTGGTATCCATGTCTTTCTCTCTTCCTGCTTTGCTTGGAAACGTCGCCTATTTATAGGCAAGGCGAACAACATAAACCCCATCTGGGATGCTACTATCTGTCCAAAATGAGATAATAGCGATGGCTGCTACCTTTTTACTTTTCCACAGTGACGGTCACTACCTTTATGGTGATGAAAAGGATAGCTGCAACTTTTAGAAGTCGCGACTAGGATAAAAAGATGCAGCCATGACAAAGGAAGTTACGACCTAATTTAGGGTTTTTGAAAAGGTCACGGTCGTGACATAAAAGTCACAGCCTAGATGTTGGTTGGTGGTTCTCTTGGGTTTTGAGCCATATTCGTGATTGTGCTTGCTTGGGAGTATCTTTGAGCATGATTCTCTTACTTTCGTCATTGGAGCGCATTTGAGATGGGTGCCTAAGATTCAGCTTAGTCAGATTGGGGTGTCTACACAACCCCTGGGTCTGAGACATCAAACAAAATAAGGAATGGAAGCCGGGAAGCAGCACATAAATGAGAGGTCATGCAGACCCAACTTGGGTAGGATGGACTGACCAAAAGGAAAAGTCCAAGTAGCGAGTATTCGGTAGGAGATCTGACCTTCACCAATGCTGACATGGAAGGGGTTGAGTACCCGCATAATGACAAACTCATCATAACTCTTCGCATTGAGAGATTTGACGTGAAACGCATCCTGGTCGACCAAGGGAGGTCGGCGGAGGTAATGTACGCTGACCTCTTCTTCAAGTTGAGGCATAAAAAGGAGGATTTACAGAAGTGCTACACCCCCTGGGTCGGGTTCAACAACCATCTAATCTACCCCATGGGTCATATCACACTCTTGGTCAGAGAGGGAATGCAGGTTAAGAACATTGAGTTTCTAGTGGTAGATGTGTCATCCTTGTACAATGCCATAATGGGGAGGACATGGCTCCACCAGTTGAAATCCATTCCCTCCGCGTATCACCAGGTCCTCTAGTTTTGGACCTTGAGAGGGATGGAGACGATTAGAGGGGACTAAACCGTGGCCAAGCAAAGTTTCATGGCTGCTATTAGAAGAAAATCCAGTTTGTTCAAGGATGAGTAAGTTTGTGTAATGGAAATGCAGGACAAATTGCTTCTGAAGGATGTTGGGAGAGTACCAATAGAGAAAGTGGTCAAGCTACTGAAGAAGGTCGTGCTAAAGGAGGACGATCCAGATTGCTTCTTCTTGCTCGGCTTAAGCATGGTCGAGCAAGAGGAGGCTGAGCTGGTAGACTTCTTAAAACCAATTATGGAGGTGTTTTCTTGGACACCTTATGAGATGTCGAACATCGATCTCGAGGTCATGAAACACAAACTAAGTGTGCACCCATTTCATAAGCTGGCCGTCCAGCGTGGGAGAAGGTCTTCGGCTCAGCACTTATAGGCTATAATAGAGGAAGTTAAAAAGTTGCACGAGGCAGGAGCAATCAGGGAGGTGCACTACCCCCTTAAACTGTCCAATACTGTCGTTCTTAAGAAAAAGAACTAGAAGTGGAGGGTGTGTGTGGACTTCACCGACCTGAACAAAACTTGTCCGAAGGATTCATTCCCCCTATCCAAGATTGATTAGCTAATGGACTCCACAGCGGGGCACGGAAGGATGAGTTTTTTAGACGCTTACCGAGGTTACCACCAGATTGCTTTGAGCTCAAACGATCAAGAGAAGACCAGCTTTATCATCACACAGGCTTTGTATTATTACAAGGTGATGCCCTTCGGCCTAAAGAACGCCGGGACCACTTATCAAAGGTTGGTCACAAAGATGTTTCAACCTTTGTTGGGTCAAAACATCAAGATTTACATTGATGATATGGTGGTCAAGCTACGCAGGAGCACAACCATCTTGTCAACCTGAACACCATCTTCGAATGATGACGACTTACAAGTTGAGGTTCAATACTTCGAAATATGCTTTTAGAGTGCAGCCAGGGAAGTTCCTGGGGCACTTAGTAAGTAGATGAGGAACCGAACCTGATCCTGACCAGATAGCAGCAATACAGAACATACAGCCCCCAAAAAATGTGAGGAAGATACAAAGGCTAATAGGGATGGTAGTTGCAGTAAACAGATTTATCATTCGTTCATCAAATAAGTGCCATCTTTTCTTTCAGTTATTGAAAAAGGGTAAAAACTTTGTCTAGGGGGAGGAGTGTACCCAGGTGCTCCAAAGATTGAAGGAGTACCGGAGCACGACTCCTCTTCTTTCCAAACCCCTACTCGGGGAAGAGCTGTACATGTATTTAGCAATATTAGAGCACTCGGCCAGTACGGTCCTGCACAGGCTGGAAATGGCCGAGCAACATCAGGTCTATTATGTTAGCCACACCTTCCTGGACGCCGAAACAAGATATTTATCGTTGGAAAAGCTCACGCTTGCCCAGGTCACGGCATTCCAGAAGCTGGCACACTACTTTTAAGCACATAAAATCATAGTCCTGACTGCACACCTGCTCAAAGCATTGCAGCACAGGGCAGATTTCTCGGGTAGGATAGCAAAGTGGAGAGTTAAGCTTGGTGAGTACAATATCAAGTTCAGGCTGAGGACTGCGATCAAAGGGCAGGTTCTTGCGGACTTTATAGCAGAATTCTCCAAACGAGGTACTCTGATCAGCTCGAACTCAACCATGCTCGAGCCCGAGCTAAGGGAAAAGGTGACTGTGCAGCTAGTGACATGGACCATGTGGTCGAAGGAGAAGAAAGTGAGGAATCCAAATCAAAAATGCAAAGGTGGAAGCTGTACATGGATGGGGCTTCAAATGATAAAGGATCAGGGGCATGAGTGGTTCTCATCTCCCCAGAAGGATCCGTAATTGAGCACTCCGTTAGATTAGGCTTCCCAACATTTAACAATGATGCAGAGTACGAAGCATTACTGGCTGGGCTCAAGAGTGCCGAGATCCTCGACATCAGAAAGTTAAAGATCTTTTGCAATTCCTAATTGATGGCAAATCAACTAACAGGGTAATATAATGCCCGAGATGTGAGACCCTGTACCGTTTCATTTTTTATATATATATGCATAATCGATGTTTTTCAACACGTTTAGGCGTTTTTCCTTTAATATGCTTATATGCATTTTGATGCATGTTTTGGTTTAAATAAGCATGCGGGGTTGGTCCTGAGGGCTGCCGGGAGTTACGGTGCAAATTTTAAAAATTCAAAAAAAAATAATTTTGGAAGCCTATAAATATCAGGAGTTAGATATTTTCAAAAGATATTTTTTAAAACTTAACTCCTAAGTTTCCTCCACTTTTCTCTCTGCCTTCTCTCTAACTTCTCCGGGGCCTGGGGCTTGGTTTTTGACGATCCAACAGCCGATCCTTGTTGTTGGCATCGTGGTCTATGCATCCATCCGGACGAAGTTTTATTCTGACAAAGCTCGATTTTGCACGTGGATCGAGGCGTCGAGTTTTAACTCACCGAGGTAGGATTCTAGACTGTATAACTGTTTTAGGGTGACATATGTAGTTATATGTTGTTTCACCGTTTAAAAACGCATAAAAAGGTGATTTATGTTTTAAATTCGATTTTGGGTAAAAACCATTTTTCGGCGTTTCAGTGGATGGAAGTGGGTTTTGAGGGTTTCCTTTTGAGGTTTTGGCGTGAGGCTTGGGCGTATTGATGTCCGAGGGTATTTGATGGATGTTTGGAGATTTGATTTGGGGTTTGGAAGCAAAATCGTAGCTCAAAAATATTTTCTGGGCAGGATTAGTCAACTGAAGCTATGAGTTTAGTCAACTGGATCATCATTTGGTGAGTTCAATCGACTGGACCTGGAGGTTAGTCTACTGAAATTCCTTCTGTTGGGGTTCTCTTTCTCTAGAGAGTTTTTCAGTCGACTGGGGGCTTAGGCCAGTCAACTGGGGTCCTGTGTGGGGTGTTGGTGTTGTTTTGGTGGCTCGGTGGTTGGGTTTTGGCCTTCCTCACTCCTCTCTTTCCTTGAATGGTTTTAAAACGATGGATTCATGTAATCTCACATTTCGGAGGTTGGTTTTCAGAGGGATGGTTTGAAAAAGGAGTTTTGATGAAAACTTTGGGAAAAACGTGTTTTGTTGGAGGTTTGGAGCTAGCTTGTGGGGTTAAGTTTCAACTTCTAAGACGTTTTGATGAAAGTATGTACTTACATGTTTGTTTGACTTCCATGGTTCATGGATTGGATCTCTTGTTTATACATGTGTTATATAACTGTTGTGCTGAAATATTTTAAAAATATTTTGTTGATCTCCAAGTTGGTGGATGGATCTATATACACGTCTGGTGTATTTTGAGAATTTGATTTTTAGAAGATACTCTAGATGTGCCGAGATAACGGGTATGTGGCACGAGTTGCCCTCGGTGGAAGTCCAAAAATGTGCGCAGCGTAGGTACTTTGTACCTTCGGGTTAGTCCCCGTAAATTGAGTGTGGGTGCTTTGTACCCTCAAGTTGTTGAACCCGTAAATTAAGCGGTTACGTTATGGTGCTCCGTATAGAACTTGTTGTTACCTAACCGGTTCTATGATCCTTAGGGATTAGGTAATAGGCTGGAGTCTATAGTTGTTACCTATGTACCCTTTTGTGACGGAGTCGGTACATAGGACTTTATTCTTCTTCTTTTTTCCACGGTTGTATGATCCGTGAGGGAACATTGTTTTGGTTACTATTTTTATTAACTGTAACACGTTGCTTGCATTAGTTATAATTCTTGGTTGATTGTGGTTGTGCTCGCTCCCACTATATGATTGCATATCTTGCTTTACAGCTTTATATAGTCTGTTTCTATTGGGCTTCTGCTCACGGTGTGAGATTTTTGCTGTAAAACCATTTTTAGGTCAGGAGATTGATGACGAGGAGTTGGTCTAGTGGTGCCCGTGGTGGCGGAAGATTTTATTAATCTTCTTTTTGTATGCCTGCTGAAGGCGTGTTTTATACGCCTCGGGGCTATAGATTATGCTTGTTGAATATGGATATCTTCTACTTATGAAAAATGCATGTTGGGTATTCTTTTGATTTCAACAGGTGAATTTGTTGTATGAAAACTTATTTTTTTTATAAAAAAAAAACTGGTGTTTGGTGGATTTTCACGTGACCCTAAATTTTAGGGCGTGACACGAGATGACAAGATGGCCGCATACCTTTCCATAGCTCTCGAGCTTGTCAAAGGATTCAAGAAAGTGCAGATTAAGCAGTTCAACAGGGAGGGGAATTCCCATGTAGATGCCCTGGCAATCTTGGCCTCAACAACCGAGCTTAGGCTAAAAATGACAGTGGAGGTTCAGAAGTAGGAGAGCTCGAGCAATAAAGTAATGGCGTATCAGGTATGTGCTATACAAGAAAACTAGGAACCTAGCAGGATGGATCCCATCATCAGGTTTCTCGATGACGGTCTGCTCCTGAATGATAAGAAGGAGGCACACATGATCAAACACAAAGCTGCTCGATTTTGGCTAGAAGATCTTTCTCAGGGCCCTATCTGTTGTGCGTTCACCCGAACAAGGTCTAGGATTTCCTATATGAACTACATGAAGAGATATGTGGAGGTCACATAGATGGAAGGTCTATGGCTCACAAAGCTATCAGTCATGGCTACTGGTGGCCTTACATGCAGAAGGATGGTCAGGTATACTCAAAGAAGTGTGAGAAGTGTTAAAAATATGCACCCCTGCACAGGCAGCTGGCTGAAGACCTCTGCCCCATCACAAGCCCATAGCTTTTTGCACAATGGGGACTGGACATTGTTGGTCCATTGCCCAAGGCACCCAACAATAAAAAGTTTCTAATTGTAGCAACTACTATTTCTCGAAGTAGGTTGAGGCTGAGCTCTTGGCTACTATCAGAGATGCGAATGCCAAAAAGTTTGTATGAAAGAATATCATTACCAAATTTGGTATTTCGCGCGCCATAGTTATAGACAATGGAAAGCAGTTCAACAACTCTTTGTTTAAGACCTTATGTTCGGGTCTGGGAATAAAGAATTATTTCTTAACCCCCTCATTCCCTCAAAGTAATGGCCAAGCAGAGATCTCGAACAAGACCCGTCTGTTAGGATTCAAGAGAAGACTAAAGAAAGCCAAGAAAAAGTGGGTGGACGACCTCTCCTCGGTGCTATGGACATACCTACCGCACAACTCCTAGGAGTTCAACAGGGGAAACACCGTTTGCTATGGCCTATGGCATGGAAGTAGTGATCCCCCTGGAAGTAGAACTGCTTACCATTAGAATTAAAGCTTTTGAGTCCAAGAACAATAGTCTCAGCATTGCTTGAGGCCTGGATCTAGCCAAGGAAAGAAGGGAGCGAGCCATGGTCAAGCTGGCAGCCTACCACCAACAACTCTCAAAATTCTATAACAAGTACGTCAACCACAAACACTTCCAGGTCGGTGAGCTGGTGCTCAGGAAGGTCCTGCTCAACACAAAGGACCCTCTTATTGGCTAGCTTGGCCCAAGCTGGGAGGGCCCGTACAAGGTCACATCCATCACAGGCACGGGAGCATACAAACTTGAAGATTTAGAGGAAAAGAAGATCTCGAAACCTTGAAATGCTCATAATTTAAGAAAATTTTATCACTAAAGCTTGGATTGTAAATTCCTTTTTGGATGATAATGAAAGGGACCTTTCTTGGAAACTTATGTGAATAGCTTTGAGATGTCTCAAGAAAGTCCAAGCTCGGCTAGGCAAAGAAAAATCTCAGTTGGCCTAAGAGTCAAGCTTGGGCAAGAAATTTCTAGCTCAGCTAGGTAAAAAAAGGTCCTAGTTGGCCTAAAAGTCAAGCTTAGACACGAAAGTCCTAGCTCGGCTAGGCAAAGAAAAGTCCCAGTTGGCCTAAGAGTCAAGCCTGGGCAAAAAAACTCTAGCTCGGCTAGGCAAAGAAAAGTCCTAGTTGGCCTAAGAGTCATGCTTGGGAATGAAAGCCCTAGCTCGACTAGGCAAAGAAAAGTTCCAGTTGGCCTAAGAGTCAAGCCTGGGAAAGAAAGCCCTAGCTCGACTAGGCAAAGAAAAATCCCAATTCACCTAAGGGTCAAGCTTGGGCAATAAAGACCCCTACCGTCTCAATCAGTTACTATTGGGCATAGGTCATGATAATCTCAAGGCATAGTAATTTTGAGATTTCTACATCTTCTGTTGAGAGATCTTTAGATTGAAACAACTTAACCTTCTCGCGAGTTTCCTAGCTCGGCTAGGCACCAAGTGCTTGATTGATCTCAAAGGATCACTACTGGGCACAAGTATCCTAGTTCGGCTAGGTGTAAGGACTTGCTCGGCTAGACACCAAGGGCTCGATTAATCTCAAGGGATCACTACTGGGCATAAGTATCATAGCTTAGCCAGGTGCAAGACCTAGCTCGATAAGGCATCAGACCTAGCTCGGCTAGGCACGAGACCTGGCTTGACCTGTTGCAAGACTCGAGCTCAGCTAGGTATATGATCACGCTCGAGCTCGAAGTTAGATAAAAGCTTGTGTGATATATAGAAGCTAAGTGAAATAAAAGCAAAGTGAATAACTCCAAGTTATATTACTCGAGGTTTCAACAAAAATTTATCTTCATTGATGAGGAAAGAAAGCACAATCAAAGCAAGCCGACCTCACAATTGGGACAAGGTTGTGCATCGCATACTTAGATCAAAAATAAAATAAGCAAAACTTAACTTAAGTCTAAGTAGCTTGGGCTAGTTGAGGAGGGACATCTTGGGAGGTCTGTTCCTGGGTGGGCTCTTCATGGGTGGGCTCCTCCAAGCCAGTCTGCTCCCCAGCTCCACCTCCTAACTCTGGTCTCGGGCCATAGGTGCTCGAGCTCTTTATATTCATCTTTATGCTCGGGTGAAGGAGGCAGAGGTGCCTATTCGAATGCCTGAGGGAGAAAGGGGGCAACCTCCACAACTTGGCCAAGAGGAGTGGCCTGCCCAATGTGGTGAACGAGTTGGGCAAGAATGGGAATGCCGAGTTATAGCCATGGCACCTCCCTATAGAAAGAACAGTCCTCGGGCACCAAAGTAGCTTTTAGGGCAGCATCCCATCCTAGTTTGAACATGGGGTTCTGCAAGCTCCGAACGTGAACCTCGTACACGTCACCTGCAGCGTCGTAGCCTTCATTGTACTTCACCAGGGCTGCATGTTGATTCTATTCTTTGAGCTCGGTGACGGTCCTGGGTAGTTCTTCTTTAGCCTTCTTGGCCTCCTCGAGCTGCCCAAGGACCGAGGCTAGATTAGCCTCATATTCTTTCACCGAATCCAAAGCTTGAGTTGCTCGTACCTTGACATCTTCTTTCACTTTCATGGCCTCTCCAATATGGGCTTGGAGGACCTTGTTGTCTTCCCTGAGCTTCAGGACATCAACTTGGAGGAGTTCATATCTCTCCTGGGTATGCCTGCAGTGCTTGGCGGCCTTAACACCCATCTGTAAACCCTACACAACGAGAAAGAAAGAGAAGTTAGCTCAGATAACTAAACCAAAAATAATTTCTAAGTGTTTAAAGCTCATATTAGCGGCTTACCACGATGATGGACTGCGCAGCTTGCTTCGCAATGGATGCATTCGGGAGCTCCTGGTACTCGGCCTTGTCCTTTGGGAGACAAAGGCGAGAGCCCACGCCACCTGGTGGTTGGCCTACATCGAGTCCCGGGTGGTGCAGGGTCTGCCACGGTAGGCAGGGGAGAAAGAGAGAGGTGCAAGTACCTCGGTTGCTTCTGAGCTTCCCTGTGCGATGCACGGTGGGAGGACAGGTGAATCACCCTAGATACGCCTCCTGATGTGGTGGTCGGCGACCTCCAAAGTCATTCCCCTCCTCTTCTGATGAACTGGAGGAGGTGGTGGAGGAGCTAGATGAGCTAGCAGCATGTTTTGGGTGGTGGCCTGTAGGAACCCAATCCCTTTTTATTTACAAGGATTAACGAAACCATGTTATGTTAAACTCGGTGGAAAACGATTGAATCTGTAAATCAAAAGTGGGAATTAAAACTTGAGCATGTTAACGTTGCTAACAACTATTGAATGTTTAATAGTGCATGAGAACATTGTTATGAGGTGTTTGGCTTATTTTTTGGTTTGGTTTCTCATCTTTTGTTCAGGGTTTCATCTAGTGATGACCGTTCGAGCGGTGGGGAGCTCGCTCGAGTGGACAAGTGGTAGAGAGTTCAAGTAAGTGAGGACTGCTCGAGTGATGGGGGGTCAGCTCGAGCGAACTGTCGGCAAACATACTTTTAAGTCGCGGGTTAGCCTTTTTTCTCTCATTCTTTTTTTTCCTCTCTCTCTAGAATAAAAGTTGAGAGCTAGGGTTGGGTTTGAAGGGTTCTTGGAGCTCTCTTTGCCTCTTTTGGTGGTGATCCTTGCTCCCCTCTCGATGGACTACCCATTGGAGGCTCGAGCTTGGCGTATGAGGCTTCTTTCTCACCTTTCGATGGAAGATTCTTGAGATTGGAGCTTGCTAGGGTGGTTTTCTTGTTTCTAGAGCTTTAAAGAGATAAGATCTATGATTATCTTTGAATATCTATGTGATATGAGTTGTGTTTTCGATTTTATGAGCATAAATGCATGGAAATGATGTTTTCGAAGTGCTAAGTTAGGGTTTGTTGTTAAAGAATGTTAAATCTTAAATTTATGAACAGTTTAACATGATTCTATCTTCTTGTTGTCGTTAGATATGATCGGAATTGAAAAATGATAGATTAGGGTTTGGATTTGAGATTAAAACCATAAAAATTGGGGCTTTTAGGTCTAATGGACCTATATGATGAAATTGATGTAAATATTAGACAAATTGGGGTTGTATTAACCTAATGTATATATATATCTTGCATGAGTTTTTATGATACGTGAAGATGGTGGGTGTTGGTTGAGGGTTTTGTGTAAATCCGGTAAATCGTGAGTTTGAATTATATGAAAGGTTAACTTGTGGTGTTGAGCCCTTGTAATTGAATATATGAATTATAGAACAATATGTGGTGGTTGAGATTAAAACTTTAATGGTGTTAGGTTTGGCGAGAGGAACCGGATTGACGGTTGGACTCGTATTGATTGTTAATGAACATGATATATTTAAAGTATCATGTGATCAAATTGAATGATTAAGTTTGGGCACGAGTTGCTCCTCAGTGAAAGACCAAAAACTTGCGCAATATAAGGTAAGCCCTTCCTTCGGGTTAATCCCCGTAAAACCATGCTCTTGGGCGGCCCACTATCGATATTTTTGAGAAAAACTGAAACTATGTGCTCTCTGTGTCAGGCTATAGAATGGGTATTTATTCCTCGGGTCTCGCGTGGCCTGGTGGCAATAAATATGCCTGGTTCTATAGGCACGGTCAGGTTTTGGTACTTAATTAAATCAATAAATAAATTGGGTTCGCAAGCTACTCTTGGATGAAATGAATAGTTGTGGATTATGGAACACATTGGGTTGGTTGGGCAACGGTGGGATAACAGGTCACAATGGTTAGCTCAACCAAGATCATCAAACTTGGAACTATAATCTTTACTTAAAAACTCAGTTATGTGATAGGAGCTTGATTTGGGACAAGTAGAATTGGTTTGGAGAAATTAAAGATGGTACTAAACCAATAGGGGAACGCCGTGCAAGAATAGCGGTTGGCGTACAACTGGGGTAAGTGGCAATACGTCAGTGAAGCTTGCTCAACAAGCCTCTCGACCTAAAGCTAGACAACGATTTAAGGAAAGACAGCTCATCACCTTTCAATAACTCAGGGAGCTTAGCAACAGCAAGATGATGGGGGCAATTGAGGGGGGTCAAGTTTCTAGCAGAGCCACCTGGCATCCACGTGGAATGTGGTACAGTGCCGCAAGACACCTGGCTATAATATTACAACTCGGGGTATCCATCCTAGCTTAGGAAGGGGGAGAACACTGGAATAGGGGCTACCAAGGTCCTAAGCTCGGGGCAGGTGAGGCCGAGCAGTGGTCACATTATTCGACCCAAACTATGAGGAGAGGGCTCCTAGCCGAGTTACAGAAGAGGAATTATTCGGCACCCATGGCCGAGCAACACGTGTTGAGAGATCTCGAAAGCTAAGCATGGAGCACGGTACATGGTAATCAGTGCCCATGACATGCTTATCAAGAGGTGATGCTCATGATAAGAGGTCAGTGGTAGTTGAACCAACCCTGAGGCTAGGATGTCAGAGAAGGTTGACCTAACCCAAAATGGGCCTGGATACCGATGGATAGCTTGACATGACAAAAGAAACTTGTAGAAAGATATGAATGATAGCAATAAAAATTCATCATCGGATTGAGAGCTGAGTCTTAATCAGAGAGAGAGGACAACCCGACCTGCTCGGGTTAAGTATATTTTTCCCTGTAAATAGCCTATACACCAGAAGGCAAAGGTATGCACTCTATCTTATAAGCAGAAACTCTGTCAAATTATTCTCTTAAGCTTTCTCTCTCTAAATCTTGCCTGTCTTCATCATCGGAGGGCCCACCGATAAAAGTCACCGGCGGGTATTTCACCCCTTTCTTGTGTAGGCGTGCGTAGACGACACCTTGGATTGTTCAGCCAGCTTCGACGGGAACTGTATGTTAAGGTTGTATACTGAAAACTATATTATTAGTATTTAATTTTATTTTAAATAAAATTAATTTTTTATTTTATGAGAATCTTAATAAGCAATATATGTAATATCATTTCTTTAAATGTTATGCATGGATGTCTTTTATTTTGTACAGTATTTAATCTGATGTGTAAAGTACAACTTGCACACAGAAGGACAGATTTTAGATTCTTACAGAATATATGTATTTGTTCACAGTTTAGATGAAAATTAACAGACCATCGGTACGACTGTAACATAGAGTTTTAGTAGACCTGTCTTGGTTACGGAAAACAGATGATAGCATGTCTATTGTTCCAATTCTCTGTGCTAGTACACTTTGTGTGTATTGAACGAGACACATTTGGATAATTAATTTTATACTGACTATATAAATTAATTCACACCCTAAGATTATTATGAAAGTGCTTATGCTCTTAATCTTGAAATAAATATTAATTTGCGTATATTTAATATTCGTTGTTTTAATTTATTAGATGGTGCGATCTTATACAAGTCTATATTCCCGGTGAGTTGGATAGCGGTATTATTTATATGATGAATATTAATTATTAACTGAATTCACGTCTCGAATGATCGGGACTAACGATATCCCCTTAAGAAAACTTATAAGTTTTGACCGTACCAAACATTGCATGTGAATTTGATTATTCGGCAGTCAAATAAGTTAAGCGGAATGGCTTAAGAAATTTAAAAATACCGATTAAATTAAATTGTTAGTAATTAAATTTAATTGATGAGTATCGGAAATCTTAACGTGGGGAGATGAGTTAAGCATTTAATAACAGGAGCTTAATGTTAGATGGTCTTTAGATTATGGCTTAGAGTGCAATTATAGTTCTTTAGTGGTGTGAACTGTAATTTAGTGTTTTATAAAAATTGCAGAAACCGCTGCAATATTTTCATAATTACAGATACCACTGAGAGGTTTGCTTAATTGCAAAAATTGCAGGATAAATATCTAGGTCACACTAGAAGTCTTTGTCATAATTACTTTACAAGTCTCTATTGTAGCCCTATAAATATGTGGGTAGGCTGAACCAAATTCATAATTTGTCTTCATGACTAAAGCTGACTAGGTTCTACCGGCACGAGTTCTCAAAGGTTTGTAACTTACACTACGTTCGGGAATCGCATAAGGAAATACAATAGAAGGTCTGACGGGAGCTTCAACTCAGAATCAAAAATCGTAGTCGGAGAATACACCAAAAATGCATTCTTCTAAATTAACTGTGGTGGCACGGGTTTTTATTTTGATCGTTCGATATTAAAAGTTTTATCTGGAACCCGTTTCGGCGATTGTCCGTCTAGTTATTTTTTATCGAAAATTATTTACAAAAACAATAATCTTAGCAGTTTTTTCTCCAACAATTTGTATCAGAGCTGTTTTTTTTTTTTTACAGTTTACCAAGGGATCGAGTAGATTTAGAACTGTGCTAATTTTGTTGTGCAGGCGTTATATTCCCAATTTTATGATTTTCTTTTTATTTATGTTTTATTGAATGGTTTGGATGATAATTATAATTATTATTTTTTAATCACAAGGGTTGATCGTGATAGTTTAAGATTTTTTGGATTGCATGTAAGCCTACGGGACATAAATTTTTGATGTAATAGCTATTATTTATTTTTAAATATTGTTTTAGAATATTTAAGAACATGTTGAATATCCAAGAACACGAAGAGCAGGTGGCAGCACCGGCGGTGGTTTCGGGATTTATGGGCCACGGATCGCGGTGATTTTTTCAACGATTTTAAAATAAATTTTTTTGTTGAGTTTATGCAGATTTTATGCATTAAAAATAATAGCAAAATAAGTCCAGAAATAGCCATAAAAAATCAATAAAAACAACCACAACCGGTGGCTTTGCTGGCGGTGGTTCGGAGCCGATTTTGTTGATTTTTTGAGATATTTTTGGGACTATTTTATGAGCCATTTTTTAGGCATAAAATAGCATTATATGGTGCTGGAAAATAGTGGTTAAAAATTGGAAAATATTAAGAAAAAATAGCCTCATAATAGGCGGACAGCGGCGGCCCTTCGGGGCTGTTCTCGAAAGCTTTTTCAAACTATTTTTGAGGTATTTTTCAAATCATCATGTTGCTGGATATCAATGCTATTTTTTTTTTAAAATGAGAGCCAAAACCACGCAAAAAAAAAGCCCAAACGGGCGACAGACAGTGGGTGACGGCGCTAGGGGCAGCGACTGGGCTGTTCAAGGCTAATCGAAAGCTATTTTTTGGGCTATTTTCGGTCTGATTTTTTTGATAAAAAAATAGCTTTTTTAAAAGATATTTTTCGAAAAAAATGGCGACGAAAATAGAGTACAGATGAGGCGGTAAAAGCTACCTGAAGATGGCTGAAGCAGCGATACCAGCGGCGCCTCTTTGGCTGGCGGTGGTGGTGTTGGTTCGGGCTGTTTAGATCGAGCTTTTCTGATATATTTTGATCGTGATATGATATATTGTATATCACAGTGTATTAGAGAATCCTGATACAATCAGAATACAAGAAGCTGACTCGAAAAAGAATTCTTACAGTTTATCTTCAACAGGAAACTAAAACTATTCAGAGTTTCGTTTTGATCATAAAATCGGAATATATACATATCTTGCATTTATATTCATATGAATTGCGTGGATGATATATATCTGTTTTATATTTTTCTGTTAATTTAATTAATTCAAAGAATTCGATTTTAATTAAATATTTTGTAAAGGGCAATAAAATTAAATTTTTTTTAATTAAATAAAAAAACTTTAAATATTTTATTTTTTACAAAATATCACGTTTAAGATGATTTTTTTATAAAATTGAATATCTTGCAAAAACCTAAAGATTAATTTTGAATTAATTAAATGGAAAAATATTTAATTTAAATAAATTATTATTTTTCAAAGAATGTGTAATGAAAAACAAAATAATTAAATACCTTTAATCACTAACTTAGCTGAAAATTGAAAGAAAAATTATGCATTTATTAAATTTTATTTATTACGCATTAAAACACGAGAAGATTGTTTAGTAAATCGAAATCTTTGGAATCGTGTACATGAAAAGATGTTTGATTCTTTTATATCATGTGGTTTTCGAAATTAATAAATTTATTTTAATTAAACGAATTTTTATAATTCTCAAAAATATTTTAAACATTTAAGTGGGAGAGAAAATTTATTCACAGATAAATCCTGCAGTCTCCTTCACCAGTTTGTAGGCGATGTAATTAAATCTTGCGTGTTGGCAGTAAGGCCTTTTTTCCCATCGGATAGATTAACTATGGTATCACCAATACAAACCTCCTTTAGAGATAATTCTGGATAATTGTTAGTGTGGATCACTTTTATACCTAAAAAGTTTATTGCAAAGCGATTGATTTGAGATTAGGTGATGATTAACACTTAGTTATATATAATAGTATCCTCTCTATCTGAGTCACTGCTATTACCTATTGAACCGAAGATATGTCAGCTATTTAATTTTACTTGGCATGGTCAATTGCCTTGTGAGATCCTGACCTGCTTTCTTTTTTCGGCGTTTTCGAACGCGCGTTACGTGTTTTCTTCCAAGCATGTTTTTACTGTTTTTGATGCATGATCGGGCTTAGATATGCATGTGGGATAGGTTTTTGGGACCGTTGGCCATTGTGGCACGAATCTCTAAAATTTCAAAAAAAAGATATTTTGGAGACCTATAAATATCTGGAGTTAGATATTTTCATAAAGATATTTTTCAAAATCTCTCTAGTAAGTTTTTCATTTTCTCTCTGCCTTCTCTCTAAGTTCTCGGGGGCCTGGGGCTCAGTTTCTGACGATCAGACTACGGATTCTTGGTATCGTCATCAAGGGCTACGCAACCATCCGGTCAGATTTCAATTCTGGCGAATCTCAGTTTTGTACGTGGTTCGAGACGTCTAATTTTTTTTAACTCATCGAGGTAGGATTCTAGACCCTACTGCTGTATAAGGGTGTTATAGGTAAACATGTGTGTTTTTAACGGGTAGATCTCTGTAGATCTGATTTTATATCAAAATTAGTTTTTGGGTTAAAATCGGTTTTTTGTTGGTTTCGGTGGATGGAATTGGGTGCCGGGTGTTTCTGTAGTGGCTTTGGTGTTAGGTATAGGCGTGTGTATGTTTGAGGATGTTAAAATGGGAATTTTGAGGCTTCGATTTGGGGGTTGGAGGTTGAACCCGTAGCTCAGAATCGATTTCTGGGTGGATTCAATCGACTGAACTCATAGGTTCAGTCGACTGGATCATGGTTCTTGGGGTTCAGTGGACTAAACTCATGGGGTCAGTCGACTGAACCGTGTGTTTGGGCTTTTTGGCTTTTTCAGTCGACTGGGGGTTGGGTCCAGTCGACTGAAGTTGTGGGCTGGTGGTTTGTGGTTTTGGGTTGGTTCCTGAGTTTTCGATTGGTATCCTATGGTATTCGATTGATTAATTTATGGGAATTACTTGATTTAAGTACCTGTGGATTCCTTTTGGGGTTTGGTTGGTCGTGTGGTGGTTTCGGGGTTTGTCTGGTAACCTTGTGGGTTCGTGTTGATGTCATCCTCGGGGATGATGAGTTGGTGAGATGTGGGTGTTTGTTATGTGTTGAGTGTTTGGGCCCGTGGTTCCCTTCGGGAAAGGGTCTTGGGTTGTAAAACTGTGAGGCTTTTGGGTTTTAGAGTCGGCCTTCGAGCTAGGCTTGATTTGTGGGTTGTTAGTCGTTCTGGGTGAGTGGATGACGGGTGCGTGTGGCACGTGAGTTGGTGTCGAGTTATGTGACATCGTGATGCGAGGTTTTATATGGTTATATGCATTTATAACTGTGGTTTATTCATGTACGGATAATGTAATGTGATTTTACAAGGCTTTCGATAGCGTTATATGTAACGTGATTTATGCTTTAGAACATAGAGTTTTATAGGCATGTGGATGTGTAACGTCGTGATAATACGTGGTTTATGCATTAAATCCTTGCTTAGGTTTGCATGGTTATGATATGGGATAGATGAATATGTGATCCAGTAGATGTAAATTCTAGTTGTTGATGCATGTGTGCGTGTGTGGATGTATGAGGCAGGCTGTGAGACCCGGTGATTGAGGTAGGCTGTGAGAGCCGGTGGATGAGGTAGGCTGCGAAAGTCGGTGGTTGACATAGGCTGTGAAAGCCGGTGTGAGGTAGGCTGCGGGAGCCAGTATGTGCGCTCTGTTGGCTAAAACGAGGTCCTGACGAGGCACTTGTGTGTATGTGGTATCCGAAGGCTGAAATGAGGTCCTGAGGAGGCATGTGTTTCATGAATTGCATGAATTGCATTTTTGGGACGGATAGACCAATTTTCTTAAAACTGTTTTATCGGCCTGCGGGAGTCAAAAAATTGTATTAACAGCCTGCAGGAGTGGTAATACTAGATTTATTTTTAAGACTCTGATGAGTAAAACAAAACTTGATTTGTATCCTCGCTTTTTCTTGTATGTGAAAATGGTTTTCTGGCTCTGGTGATTCGTGATCTAAAACTGTTTTCAAATTGTTTTACTGGTTTGAAAGATAGTCGAAAACTGTACCTTGTTTATCGAACATGTTTAGCTTATACCGCATGTGTTGTTTAGGATCTGTTGAGCTTTGGCTCACGGTGTGGGATTTTGCTTTTCTTCAGGTACCAGTCACGGAGCTTGATCTGCAGGTGCTGAAGAGGTGGAAGAGCTATAGTTTTTCTTTTTGTTAGCTTTTTACATGTATGTTATAACATGTTTTCGAGCGTTGGAGCCGTGTAATGTTGCCATTTGGCATTTTTATACAATGCATGTATGGTTTAAATTGAGAGTGTATTCTCGGGTTGGGTGAATGTTTTGTTATTTTTGGGTGTTTTACGTGGCCCGGAGTTTGGGGCGTGACAACTTGGTATCAGAGCTCTAGGTTCTAATACCTATGAGCCGTGGGAAGGGGGCGCGTTCCCGTGTGAGGTTGATTGCGTGTGCTTGACTGCATGTGTTTAGATGTTTTGATAACATGAACGTGATAGCATGTGAGTCTTATGTGAACGATGTGTATATGTGAGCATGGGGGTTGAATCTTAGGAGTGATAGTCTTGCCTTTGGGCATTTGGATTAATAAACTTGGGTGCCAAGTTAGAAACGCGTTTAGCTGACGTGATTTCTATCAGAGAATATGAGTAGGTTATCCAGATAGACGCGTCATTCTTGCTGGTTCTCCTCGGTATGTGTGGCTATGTGATAGCATGCTAAGTGTTTAGCGTTTATGTTCATGCCATGTGACGCATCTTATATGATGTTTTCTTTCATATAGATGTGATGTCGGCGAGGAGAGGGCGAGGCCGAGGTCGAGGCCGTGGCCGTGCTGGCCATGGGGATAGCCCTATCCCTGATGTTGGGGATGCTAATGCTCCCCAAGGTCCGATGGACGCGACAGAGCTGTTGCGTGTGTTGGTTGGTTCTATCCAGCAACTGGTTGCTAGGGGTGAGCCTGTTAGGGAGAGGGAGGCGGTGCCTGAGGCGAGGGTTACAACTGCGATGCGAGAGTTTCGGCGTATGGATCCACCTACCTTTGCAGGAGATCCTGATCCTCTTATGACGACAAAGTGGTTGGAGTTGACGACTCAGATTCTGGACACATTGCGGATTGAGGAGGATGAGGTACGAGTTTCTTTTGCCACCTTTCAGCTAAGGGGTGCTACTCATGCATGGTGGAGGTATGCCAGGGGCACAGTGGGGGCCACATGGGTAACTTTTACGAGAGTGTTTCTAGAGAGATATTTCCCAGCTTCGAGGAGGGACTTATGCAGGGAGGAGTTCTATTCTCTTACCGAGGGGACCATGGACATCATGCAGTACGAAGCCAGGTTTACGAGCTTGTCTCGATTTGCACCGGAGGTGGAGTGCACAGATGACTTGCTTTCGATGGGGTTTGAGCGGGGTCTGAGGCCGGCGATCAAGGAGCCAGTAGCTGTGATGGGATATCGTGTGTTTAGATAGTTGGTGGAGGCAGCAGCGAGGGTTGAGAATGCTTTAGTTGAGACTCGAGCTTCGAAGGAGATCAGGACCTCACAGGGTGGGGCATAGGCGCAGACAGGTGGACGCTCCAGCAAAAGGCAGAGGTCCTCTGGTTCTAGCTTCTACCCAATTGGACCACAGTAGTTTTTAGCACCATCACCATCTGTGGCTTCGTCTAGGAGCCTGGAGCAGAGGGAGTTGACCTGTTTTTGATGCAGGCAACCTGGACATCATGCGGCGGATTGCTTACAACCGAGGCCATCCCAGAGTTTATCACCAGTACAGCAGCAGGGGAGGGAACCGCCAGTTTGCTATGGGTGTGGACAGTCCGGACATATTCGTAGGAATTGTCCTCAGGGAGACAGTGCGCCAAGTGGAGTGGGCACACCTGTGGGTTCGTATGTGCCAAGTTCAGCTGCGTACCGACAGCGGCCTTCTACAGTCCAGGTTTCCCAAATGACAGACAGGGGAACTTCAGTTTAGTCATTGCGACAGCCGACAGTGCCGAGTACTGGTGGTCAGGACAGAGTGAAGTTACCCCGAGTGTATTCTCTTGCATCTCGTGGTTCATCTAGAGCACTGATAGTGCCGGAGGATGCTGATATGCCTTCAGCGAGCAGAGGCACTTTCTGAGTATGTTGGCTTTGGGCCAGTTCATCATTGCATCTGTGTTGGTTATGAATCGCATGGATGGTGTGCTGTGTTGAGGCATCGGTTGGTGAGGATGTGAGGTTGGGAGTGTTGTAGATCCCGTGTTTTTGAGATAGTTGGTCGTTGTTTAAGATGCCTGACCTTATTTAACTATATCTTAGGAATGGTATGGTTAACTATCTCGTGTGCCTGTGTCGATTGCGATCGACTGCTTGTTGTTTTAACCTTGAGGTGAATTTCGGGGGCAAAATTTCTTTAAGGAAGGTAGAGTTGTGAGACCCTAACCCGTTTTCTTTTTTCGGCGTTTTCGGACGGGCGTTACGTGTTTTTTTTCGAGCATGCTTTTACTGCCTTTGATGCATGATTGGGCTTAGATATGCATGTGGGTAGGTTTTCGGGGCCGTGGGCCATTGTGGCACTAATCTCAAAAATTTAAAAAAAAGATATTTTAGAGACATATAAATATCTGGAGTTAGATATTTTCATAAAGATATTTTTTAAAACTTCTCTAGTAAGTTTTCCATTTTTTCTTTGCCTTCTCTCTAAGTTCTCGGGGGCCTGGAGCTTATTTTCGACGATCAGACTACGGATTCTTGGTATTGACATCGAGGGCTACGCAACCATCGGGTCAGATTTCAATTTCGGCGAAGCTTAGTTTTGCACGTGGTTCGAGGCGTCGAGTTTTTTAACTCATTGAGGTAGGATTCTAGACCCTAGTGCTGTATAAGGGTGCTATGGGTAAACATGTGTGTTTTTAACGGGTAGATCTCTATAGATCTGATTTTTTATCAAAGTTGGTTTTTGGGTTAAAATCGGGTTTTTGTTGGTTCCGGTGGATGGAATCAGGTGCTGGGTGTTTCTATAGTGGCTTTGGTGTTAGGTATAGGCGTGTGTATGTTTGAGGATGTTAAAAAGGGAGTTTCGAGGCTTCGATTTGGGGGTTGGAGGTTAAACCCGTAGCTCGGAATCGGTTTCTAGGTGGGTTTAGTCGACTGGATCATGGTTCTTGGGGTTCAGTCGACTGAACTCATGGGGTCAGTCGACTGAACCGTGTGTTTGGGCGTTTTGGCTTTTCTAGTGTGTTTTTCAGTCGACTGGGGGTTGGGTCTAGTTGACTGAAGTTGTGGGCTGGTGGTTTGTGGTTTTGGGTTGGTTCTTGGGTTTTCGATTGGTGTCCTATGGTATTCAATTGATTAATTTATAGAAATTACTTGATTTAAATACCTGTGGATTCCTTTTGGGATTTGGTTGGTCGTGTGGTGGTTTCGGGGTTTGTGTGGTAACCTCGTGGGTTCGTGTTGATGTCGTCCTCGGGGATGATGAGTTGGTGAGATGTGGGTGTTTGTTATGCATTGAGTGTTTGGGCCCGTGGTTCCCTTCGGGAAAGGGTCTTGGGTTGTGAAACTGTGAGGCTTTTGGGTTTTAGAGTCGGCTTTCGGGCTAGGCTTGGTTTGTGGGTTGTTAGTCATTCCGGGTGAGTGGATGACAGGTGCATGTGGCACGTGAGTTGGTGTCGGGTTATGTGACATCGTGATGCGAGATTTTATATGGTTATATGCATTTATAACTGTGGTTTATTCATGTACGGATAAGGTAATGTGATTTTACATGGCTTTCGATAGCGTTATGTGTAACGTGATTTATTCTTTAGAACATAGAGTTTTATAGGCATGTGGATGTGTAACGTCGTGATAATACGTGGTTTATGTATTAAATCCTTGTTTAGGTTTGCATGGTTATGATATGGGATAGATGAATCTGTGATCCAGTAGATGTAAATCCTTGTTGTTGATGCATGCGTGCATGTGTGGATGTATGAGGTAGGCTGTGAGAGCCGGTGATTGAGGTAGGCTGTGAGAGCCGGTAGGTGAGGTAGGCTGTGAGAGCTGGTGGTTGACATAGGCTATGAAAGCCGGTGTTGAGGTAGGCTGCGGGAGCCGATATGTGCGGTCTGTTGGCTAAAACGAGGTCTTGACGAGGCACTTGTGTGTATGTGGTATTCGAAGGCTGAAATGAGGTTCTAAGGAGGCATGTGTTTCATGGATTGCATGAATTGCATTTTTGGGACGGATAGATCAATTTTCTTAAAATTGTTTTATCGACCTGCGGGAGTCGAAAATTTGTATTAACGGCCTGCGGGAGTCAGAATACTAGATTTGTTTTTAAGACTCTGATGAGTAAAACAAAACTTGGTTTGTATCCTCGCTTTCCCTTGCATGTGAA
>JAULJZ010173610.1:0-23846 GCA_032270985.1 Heliamphora pulchella
ATTCTGTTCGGGTGTATCGGGACAAGACGTCTGATGAAAAATATCATGACCCACCATAAACTTCCGTAGAGCGGTAGACATATACTCCCCCCCATTATCACAACGCAACACCCAAACACATGTGCCAAACTGATTTTTCACGGTCATACAAAAAGAAGTAAAGACAGATAACACTTCAGACTTATTCTTCATTAAATAGAGAAAAGTTGTAGGAGAATAATCATCGACAAAACTCACATAATAACGAAAACCAAACGTAGAAGTGATCGGACTAAGTCCCCTTACATCAGAATGAACCAAATTAAACGGAACAGAAGCTCTTTTATTGACTCGAGATTGAAAAAGCACACGCAGATGCTTAGTAAAACGACACGATTCACACTCAATAGAAGACACGAAACTCAGATTAGGGCAAAAAATTTTAAAACTCGACAAATCGGGATACTCAAAACGACAATGGACATTAAGAGCTGAAGAAGACAATGCAGAATAAGCCTGAGCAGGAGCAGCATTGAGCAGATACAACCTTCTTAAAACCCGACCTGTCTACTGATAGTCCTCTTCGTTGTAAGATCCTGAAAAACACAATGATCGGAAAAGAATGTCACTGAACAGCCCAAATCATTAGTAATCTGACTAATGGACAACAGATTAAATGAGTTATCAGGAGTATGCAAGACATTATATAAAGGAAGAGCATATATAGGTGTTGCAACCCCACAACCCAACCCCACAACCCTCAACTGCTAAAGACAATCCATTGGCAAACAAAACGCCAGCATGACTGGGAGTCAGCTTATAATCTGAGAGAATACCTGAAGATCTAGCCATATGAGCAGAGGCTCCAAAATCAATGACCCAGGAGTGCGAGATGGCTACATATGCAGTAGGATTACCTGCAAAAGTAGCTGTTGGTAACTCAGAAGAACCCATACTCTGCCCAAACTGACCTTGCATATACTGGTCATATTCAGCCGCAGTCAACTCGACGACCTGTTTAGAAGGGATAGGTGCCCCCTGAGGACTCGTCTGGCCATAGTCCGGTTGATTGTGATCAACAGTAGCATTTGCTATCAGTGGGGACTTCCCATGAAGCTTATAACATTCGCTTTGAATGTGCCCCCAAATCCCACAATAATGGCACGTACGGGTCTCACGATCGCCATCACAGCCTCCCCCACGACCAAACTTGCCACCACCACGACCTCCACGAAATCCCACCATAGCAGTCTGATTAGAACTCTCTATAGGAGATATACCACAGGACTCATCCTGACGGGTCGCCCGACTCACACGACGGAACGCCTCAAAAAGAGTGGGAATCTCCGCCCTAACTAGGATCTAAGAGCGGGCGGAGTCAAACTCGGAATCCAGACTAGCCAAGAAACACACCACCAAAAGCTTCTACCTCTGCTCCTGAAACTGAGACAACTGATTCGTGAATGGTAAGAGGCGATCGAACTCGTCAGCCAAGATCTTAAATTGCATAAAGTGATCCTGAAGAGACTTAAAGAAGCCTTTCATAACATCATAGAGGCGAGAAATGTCATTAGTAGATGAATATATAAACTCTAATGATTACCAAATCTCCCGCACGGTATCAGTATTCGCTACCAAAGCCTAAACAGACTAATCCATCGAATTCAACCACTGACTGAATATCCAGGCATCATCCCAAATTCAGATCCTGAAGATCTCCGATGATCGCGGTGGGAGGTTATCAAATAAATGAGAATCGAGTTCCATCCCTTGAAGAGATTTAAGGACACTCTTCTTCTATAGAGCATAGCCATTGGCACCATCAAGACACTGATCAACCAACCGTGTCAATGATGAGAAAACTTTCGTGGTACGCTGTTGTCCAGCATCAACCTGGGATTCGCAGGTCACCGAATCTTCTGATATCTTTATTCGCAAACAAGTGCCCAAAAATACCACATATCACAAAGCACAAACCATAAACACAAGAACTCACAGCAACTGGCCCTCACTGCATCACCAAGAATCAGACAGCATAGAGGTTATTTCTGGATTGAACGCAACCCATTTTACAGATAGGTGGAGTGACACGGTGAGGGAGAGAGAGAGCAACTGTCGGTGGCTTTTGGAGGGTCCCGGAGGGTTTCCGGTGTGTTTCAGTGGGTTTCGGCGGCTGTCGGAGGGTTACCAGTGGGGATCGGCGACTGTCGAAGGGTCACCAGTGGGTTTCGGAGGATTTCGGTGCGTTTCAGTGGCAGTCGGAGGGTCGCCGGTGGGTTTTGGAAGGTTTTGGTGGGTTTTGGTGGGTTTCTGTGATTGTTGGAGGGTCGCTGGTGGGTTTCGACGACTGTCGGAGGATCGCCGATGGGGTTCGACGACTGTCGGTGGGTTTCGGCGGTGGCTGTGTCAGAGGTGGCTCTGTGTGGAGGATGGCTCTGTGTCGACGGTGGAAGATGGCTCTGTGTGGAAGGTGGCTGATGCGGAAACTAGGGTTAGGGTTTAATGGAGAAGTCTGGTGGCTAGAGTTTCATGGTGGCTCTGATACCATGTTAGATTATGAGAAATATAATAATGAAAATGTATATCATTGTGAGACGCACACACATATTTATTAAGACATGAGAGACTACAATAGATACCGTGAGCATACCTACAGAATAACATAATTAACAAAATTAATACTTTATATTAACATGGAGAAGCTCTAAGGGCTGCTCTTATGAGGTTTTGAAAATGTGCATGCACATAGTCTTTTTGGTCCAATAGCAACAGATCAGTAAGAGCCAACCTCCACCCCACCAAAGGAAAAGGAGAAGGGGATAAGGAAAAAGTGGGGTGAATGGCCATTGGGATGTGGTCCAAGGTCTGATACAATCACCAATAGAGAAAACCTACAAACACTCCTGTCTAGATATCAGGATAAAGATGGCATCATGTTGGGGTATAGCATGAGCACTCTTTCGGCTTAATCACTTGCTAATACAAAATCTACAGAATTATCTAAAAGATCTAATATGTACAATAATCTAGGCAGTTGGCTGAAAGAAATGTGTACTCTTATGAGAATGCAATCCCAAATAACGAATCAAAACAATTCATACTCATACCTCATCAGAGTCCTGGGCCGGTCATCCAATTCAACAATACCATCTTCCACAATGCCATCTGTTATTGACCTATTGGTATTTCCCGACACTAAAGAATCCGCTATCTCTTTGAGACCCTGTAAAAAAGTAACGTGACATCAATTTTGAACGAAATGGTACGCATGTTTAGAGCTTCGTCATTCCCCAGAACGCTCAACCCCGTGCTACTATAGGTATCGTAATAATACACAGTACACATTTCAATAAACGTCCACATAAATCAAGTTTGTTTCTACTCCAGCACCTATCATCTAATAAAAAAGTGAAACCACATCTGAAATCCAATTATTTCCACAATTACACCTGTTGTCCTCCTCATATGCATGCAATGGCCTTTACTAAGTTCACTCTTACAACTTTAACAAAGCTGAAAGCATAATCTCCAGAAAAACTGCTTTGAACACAACTACCCACACACAAGGACCTCCAACTAACAAGAGGGAACATAATAATATTTGCCGGGTATATAGGTCACGATTATGAAACGAGTTGCTAGCTGCAAAAAGAATAATAAAAGAAAAGGACTGCTCTAGATTTTATAAGCAAATAATGCAAGAGCTAATGAAGTATTACATTTGCAATTATACTATCGTTGTAATGACCTGACCCAACTTGTACTATATTTTGTGATATCCCTGACACATGCAACGCATGGGCCGATACACGTGCGTCCATGTGGCGAACGCACTATTTTGTTTTCCCCCAAGCTTAGTTAAAAAAAAAAAAAGCCTTGCCCTAAGAAGGTTCACCATCCTACATAAATAGCACTTCACAAACCCATCACCAAGCAATGTGGGATGGGTCCTCCCTCACTCACAATCCACACACACACACACCCCTTCTCTCTCCAAACCAGGGCCACTTCTCCAGGTGTGGAATCCACCCCACATTTCTGGTTGGTACAAGCTCTAATACCATGTGTGATGACTCGAAATTGATCCAGTACATTATCTTCCACTTTGCCTGCCACACACAACACACACGCCCATACACATGCCCACAAGGCAAGCACACATTTTTTTCTCCAAGCTCACTTGTAAAAGGGCCTTGTACTAAGAAGTTTCAAGATCCTACATATATAGCACTTCAAAAACACATTACCAAGCAATGTGGGATGGGCCCTCACCATCATCAAATCGAGTGTCAATAGACATGGTGAACTCTTATCGTCAAACAATTAGCTTCCATCATATCAAATCCAACAACAAATACATGCCTATAGAGTAAGAAAGAAACCTTAAGGCTCAGAGTTTCAGAAGAGGTGAGATAACCACGGGACTTCCCAGAAAGCTTAAGTTGTTCCTGCAGGAAAAAAAATGTTGAACACAAAACACTATCGATAGCATCAAATCTAGAAACTCGCAAGAGGAAGGACCAAATGGCAAATGGAAAACAAAGATGCATAAAATGACAACTGCTATAATTGTGGAGGCTACAACAACCACATGAATAACAAATCCAAGCCGTCCCAACAGAGCAAGCAAATGGTAAATAATGTTAAATGGGTTTCAGGACTGCATAAAATCACATCTAATTACATCAAGACAGTCATATTCCCTCCTGTCACTAAAAGGTATGTGCAATACAAATTTGTCAAGATGCATAGAGTACATTCTATCAAAATGCAAATCAAACTACATTAGGTGTAAATTTAAAACTTGCAAAAGCAATTATGCAAACCTGAAGAACTTCCGGCATTTTAACTTTCCTTCCATCAACAAAATTGCACAGGTACAACACACCAATATTTGCAAGGTCCTGTTGAATGTCATCCAGCATATAAATAAGAAACAGCTAAAATACAATTAATCATCCATGAAGTGGTAAATCACAAAAACAAGAACAGAAGAAGAAGAATCCATGAATCCAGATACTTTATGATCTAACATGCTATATGTACTCTAGACCCAGCTAACTGAGAGTTAGCTGAGCAATCAAAGAATTCGTGTTGAGATTTGGAAGCCCTACCAGCCAAGTCCAATAATACCCTTTTTGGTAGATTAGAAATAAAAAGTGTTTATCCTTGATAGATTAGAAGAAAAAAAAATGTTTCTCCTAGCAACATTTGAACAACTGGTTCTCCCTTACACAGAGTACATGCCTCCGGCGTATGCAACAATACCTCTACAACAGAAAACAGTCCTCGTGTTTAGCAAGAAATTTCTTCATTTCCACAGCTCAATACGAAGTAGCTCTGCTCTTACATTCAAAGCCCAAACTACACCAATTTGATTTGCCGCCACTCATTTTCTTCATCCATATTTTTTCATGTCCTCTTGTTGACTTCAATAATACCACCAGCTCACCCAAAAAAAAAAACACACACTTGCACACACAAGAGCGCGTGCAGGGAATAAAAATGATGGTCGGCGTCCCTCGTTCAGAATAATGAACTTATATACCAATATTTTAGCAGGAAATATAGAACATGCAGTGCCAAAACAACTGAAGGTAATACTTGCCATATACCATCTCCAATTCTTTTTTTTTTTTAATAGCCAAATTACAGCATGTATTGACCAACAGTACCAAAAACAAAAATTCAGAATAAAGGGAAAATGGCAATTAAGACAATATATCTGCAGTATCATACGCCAGCAACATTATCTAAAGAAAAAATTCCAGGCAATCAAGACTAGAGTACCTTAAACATGACCACAAGTAATGTAACAAAACAAGAACATTTGCAGTGGATCTCTTAGAAGTAAAGCATGACCTTGATTAATGATTGGCCTGTTTTGCATCATGTTTTAAAACTACTTTCTGTTTCCAAAAATTAAACACTGTAGAATGATACAGAAGACATGTTTAGCAAAACTTTTCAAAAAATTGCTTTCAAGAAAATATCCCAAAACAGCCCATTTTTAGGGAATCTAAAATATACAGAGTTTCTTCAGGGATAAAATCCAAAAGGAAAGCAAAATGACATGAAAACAGTTGTGTTTACAAGTTTCCAATTGCTTTCTTTTCCAAAAATATAAAACCAAAAACAAATATGCAAATAAAAAATCTGAACCCTCAACAAATACAGAAAAGATCTGCTAAAAAAAAAAGAGCAGATTTGAGTAAAACCCAAAATCTGGAAACTATGGAATAGTAGAAACAATAATTCCTAAACACAAGCTATTGTTAAATAAAAGTTTCCATAAATGATGCATCAACAGCTTGAATTTTTTTTTTTTCTGATAAATAAGAGTGTATATATATAATATTTAAAAAAAAGAGGCATAAAGGTGAGAAAGCCGGAGCCGGAGCCGGAGCCGGAGCCGGAGCGTGTCCTTTCCGTGGAAGAGTGTGTGAAAGGTGAGAGCTCCCTCGAAGGTGGCTTTTCTTGGGTGGTCAGCAGCTCAATGGAAAACTCAATTATTGATAACCTTATCCGAAAAGGGCAGATTCTAATCAATTGGTATTGTTTTTGTAAGGAGGGGGATCCACTTCCCGCATCCTTGTCCATTGTATTTTATGAGGAAGCTGTGGGGGTTTATTTTGTTTTGTTCCCACATCCTTGTACACTGAGTCAGTGTAATGAGACAACTTTTACATACAAGTATCCAAGCTACTTAGCAACAATGAAACGTTCTCTACAAGGTCAGATAGTGTTTACAGCAATCATAAAGCTAATCAACCCCACTATGCATCAGCCAATAATGAGCATATACCTTTTCCAGCTCATCTTAAATAGTACTCCAATTTGGAATATAAAGTTCATGTTTCTCTTTTTCACTGGGGATTTGAAAGCAATTTAAACGCCCTAATAACTCAAACTGAAACAATTGAACCCACATTGCCAGGCTAACTATGTTTTCTTATTTGAATTCAGCAAAGGTATGGAAGCTGTTTTACCTGTTTGTCTTCCAGTGAACCTATCTTTCCATCCTACAAACCAAAAAAAATTAAAATAAATCAATAGGTCAACAAGGAGTTCCAAAAAAAATATCACATAAAAAAATCTTCATGCCAAAATGTTTTACTGAAGCAACAACTCAATTTTGATACCAACTTCCCAAGCAACAAAGCCATTCAAAATTAGCTTTCCACACACTTTGCTCTAGTCAATGCAGATTCATTCACTATGTTCTTAAAGATAAAGGATCGATACCAAGATTTTGAGGTCAATCCTTTTCAAGTTTCAAGAAGAGACTCTCTCCACTAATCATTGGAGCCAGCATAATCAGAGTACTGCTTCCAATGGGCTCAAAGAGTTATTTATTTTTTCCCTTCCACACATCCCCAGAAGAGGAAAGCACAGAAGTCCCTAAAGGACACCAGCCTTGAGTCAAATAAAGCTCCAAGAATATATCCTGTCAGAAAATCCAATCCACACCAGCTAGACAGTGATTATGTAACAACTAATACCAGCCGTTGGCCACTGTCCTAGACAATTTCAGCCAATCATTCCATTTGGCAGATTCAATAACAATTTATTTGCATTATTTCTCGGATCTGATTCAATTATTAGACAGGTTTATGTCGTCAATGGATACTTGACGAATCAATGGATACGATCATTCTTAAGTCGTCATAATTCAGCTAATATAATTTTTTATAAGTTTTGAATAGTTCCTCCAATGTAAAATCCTTGGGTTTTATGAATTCATTCCTTTAAGAAAAAAGCCAAAACCCTCCCTTAGCCTTGTGTCCATGAAACATCTCTACATTAAATGAAATTGTTTGTAGAGCTTAATAAATGGCATGATATATAACTCAACAAAAACCAGAAACCTTATTTTATAACACCTCTATTTAATCGCATAGAGTTTGAAGTTTGAGAGAAAAAACTCACCAAGCCAGAAACCATTCTCTGTAGCGCGTCCAAATCATAGCCAATTTGAGAAAGATCAACGCGGACATCAGTAACCTGTGACACAAGTTGCAAAAACATTTTAAGCTCTTACATGGCCAGAAAAATCACATTAATTGGCCCACTCATGATTCATGAAACCTGATCCAAATTATTTCTCCCAATCCCACACAATCTAAAATGATTGCATTTCAAATATCTTTGTGACATAAAGTATATCTTAAGGGAAAAATATGAACACATAAAGATCACACAAAAGAGAAACCGTTGCTGGATGTACCTCAGTCTTAATTAACTTAGATATTTCCACCTGCTCATTCAGTTTTCCATCCAAGTTCTCAATTCGCTGCGTCAAGTGCCTCTTCGTTGCCTGATAAGATAAAAGATATAATAACGATCAAAAAGCTGGATATGAACTCCGTAAATGTCTATGAAATATAACGATGTTTGTACAAAAAGGAAAACTGCCACTTAGAGGTCAACTTGAATCCTGGTGGAGATGCATGTTTTCATTATCGAATACATTTTGTACGCAGAACACTCCTATGTGGGCACTTATCGGCTGGATTTATAGGATTTTACATTTTTACTTGATGACTAACAGCATTTACTGAATGACCTCTGCATCTAGTGCATAAAAAAATATTAGAAGACCAAAGAATGGAGATCAATGGCTAAAGAAAAAATTGTGAGGATTGAAACTAACAATACCCAGTTTATATGGAACAGGCAGAGTAGGGTGAGTATCAGGTGCAACTGGATGTCTAAACATCAGTCCTCTCTAAACCCTTAGTCCTAGGATATCAGAAAGTGTGCAAGAGCATTGATCCTCTCTAAACCCTTAGTCCTAGGATGTCAGATTTGTCCCAAAAAAACAGGTACAAGAATGTGAACACACTGTGAACATTAAGATAATTACTGTCTCCTCCACTTCCTAGCATTACCATCAATAGGCATTGTCATACACTCACACTTCATAATTACTGTCTCCTCCTCTCTAAACCATTTTGATTAATTTTCCCTCATCTTATCTTTAACGAGTACTACTACCTCTAACATCTTAAAAACTCACTAATTCCCACCCCTCTCTCCAAGATTTCCACACAACCCTCAATGCCATATCTCAACGGCATTAATTTTGTTAACATCAAGCTCCTTGATTGCCAACATTTTGTACCATAAAGCTGGCTGGTTTTATACCTGTCCTATAAAATTTTCTTTTTAATCTCATAGGTATGTTGATCACAGACGACACCGTAAGAAGTCCTCCAATCAGTCCATCCTAACTTAATTCGATGAGTAGCATCAACACCAGTCTATCCCCTCCATGTGCGTAATCAATTCTAAGTATCGAAATTATTTAGTCCTGGGTATTTCTTGAACTTTAGGCCATGTTTAATAAGATTTGTGGAGTGTTGGAATGGATTGCCAATCTGGTCTGGTGAGACCCATAATATCATATTTGGTTTTTTTTTTTTTTTGGGATGGAATTGTGAATCCCTTTGGACTACCAAACCTGCTAATAGAGAGGGGAAAAGTGAGCTTTCGTAATCCACTCCGATTGGATTGAAACTACATGACCATATTAGCACAAGCTAACCCACAACTCATCACAGTCACAAATCGAAGAAGATTAACCAGGGACTGTGATGTGTTTAGATCTGCATATTTATGAAACAGAATCAACAACTCTTATCAAACAGGGTCAAGAAGCTTTCGAAATCTGTTCAACTCTCTCTCTCTCACTCTCTCCTCCCCCCGCTGTCCCTCCGTTCCATTCGTCGTGTTTAGATCTGCATATTTATGAGAGAGGAGTTGCCGGGCAGCAGTGGGAGGAAAAGGGGCAGTGTGGCAGCTGGTGGAGAAGGTGGATGGTCAATGAGAGGTGGAGGACGCCATTGGTTGCCTTAGCTCACCGAACCTAAGAAGAAGATAAACCATGGACTCAATTGCCATTGCGTGCTTTATGAAGTTGGGAGAGAAGGGTTTGCTTTATTATTTATTTAATGCAAGGGTAATATTAGAAAGTTATAAATTTAATCCAACCTCATAGGTGCAACTCAAATATGTATTGGTGTAGTCTATTGTCTAATCACATACAATTCAAACATGTGAATAATTAATCCGGCCTTATTCATAATCTTTATATTAATCCCACCTCATACCTCGCTATTAGTCCTACCCATGACTCAACCTACATGGGTTATCAAACGAGGCCTCAATGCTAACTACCCCTTCACTCTATTCTAGCTTTTACTAAAAATCCATTCCATCTTCAATTTTAGTCATCATACTTATCTTCAACCAGTTTCCATATTTCTTTCCCATCTTGTTCCTTCTCACTCATTTAATCAACTGAAATTTAAATCTAGAAGCAATCCTTGCCAACATAAATGATTTGAATATGAATGGTAATTTAGTACTTCATGTGATTTTTTTAAGAAAGCCAACGATTTAAGAGGTCCTGCAACAACAAGAGTGAATAAAGGCCTGCTTTCCCCTTCTTAGAGAGAGAGAGAGAGAGAGAGAGAGAGAGAGATCTTTTTTCTAGCACCTTCAATACTACACTATTCCCAATTTTCTTGACATGTTATGTTTGAATTAATCAACCAGCAAATATGTCTGCATCATACATTTACAATTATGGTCCTGTTTTTTCCCACTTAGATATATAAAGTTGATTTTAGCTTTAAAAAAGTTAGCGTAAAAAAGCCTAAACCCCCCTTTAAAAAGTTAGCCTTTTCAGCTTATTTTAAGCACTAAAGTAGAAAAGGCTAATGAGCTTAAAAAATGAAAATGGAACCAAAGACACTTATCTTTTTAAAGTACACCTGCTTAAGCATATGAATTCAAGATTCTAAGCTAAATAAGTTGCAAATTATTGGAAACAAACATGGCCAATATACACCAATTCAACAAAAGTGCAGTACAAAAATAAACAATTATTATCAAAGATACAATGATTTTACTATTGTTACATTCACTCTCCTTACCACTCTCAGCAAATTATTTCCCACCTCTAAGCAAGGCTAGAATATTTCTTCAATGGCGGATCATCAAGACTATTTATTTGCATGAAAAAGTATTGAGGCAACTCCAGGAATTTTCTTCAGTGGTTCAGTCAGAAGCTTAAAGCATGAAATAATTTGTAAAATGTATGCATATAAATTTGAATCATATATCACTTGGGTTGGTGATGAATCTTGGATTTTAGTTTCTTTTTTTCTTCTTACATATAAATTTGTAATGGGAAAACTGTTCGAAAGCCTTACAATTATAATTCTAAAAATGAGTTTGAAGTTAAAACATTAATGAATCCTTAAATGACTAGTATTTAAAGAAATCTAAACCCATGTAGAGAAAACGATGTTGTTTAAAAATAAAAAGTATTACAACAATGAAAATAAACAAAATTAAGACAATCCCAACTATTAGACAAAACAATTAGTCCAGAAAAAAACAATAATATATTCCATCAGTTTCAAACATATAATATTTGAAATATCTAAATACAAGTAAAATTAGTCAATAGTTAAGATTTTTGGTTCACTTAACTAACAATAACTAAATACAATAAGATTTTTGGTAAGCTCATGAAATATGAAATTATGGGCGATTTGGATGGTGCTCTTATTGTCGTCACAATAAAGGGAGGTAGGACAAGCAGAGGAGACACCCAAATCAGAGAGAAACCACCACATCCAGACAATTTCAGCATTAGCATGGGCCATAGCACGATACTCAGCCTCGGCAGTGGAACGGACAATCACGGACTGTTTCTTAACTTTTCCAGAAAATAAGAGTCTCACCAACAAAAAACGCAAAAACGAGTAGTAGGCTTGAGATCAGAAGCATCACCCAGTTAGCATCCGCATCCACATCCGCCTGAAGAGTTAAAATGGATGTAGAAGACAATAGCAAGCTCTGGAAAATAGTATGCCAGACATAACAGATAATACGGAGCAAAGCAGACCAATGAGTAAATCGAGAAGCAGAGACAAATTAGTTGGCGGTATGAACAGCATATGCAATATCATGTCAAGTCACGGTGAGATAGATCAAACACCCAACTAACTCCCGATAAATAGAAGGATCCTCAAGAGGCACACCACCAGTTAAAAAGAACTTAGCATATGGAGTTCAATGGGTGTGTCAACAATTTTATCATCGGTTAGTTGAACACGATGAATAATCTCATGAGACAGCCCTTAAAAGAAAAAGCGACCTCGATACCAAGAAAATACCGAAGATGGCCCAAATCTTTCATCTCAAACTCCGAAAACAAATGTTGCTTGACCTCAGATATAGTGACCGAATCAGAGCTAGTGATGATCATGTCATCCACATATAATAGCAAAATAACGATACCAGCAAATGTATGGCAGATGAAAAGGGCAAAATCATGTGGGCTAGAACAAAAGTTAATTTATATAACAGTAGACTGAAAACGGTCATATCAGGCACGCAAAGATTGCCTGAGACCAATAAAGAGCACGACGAAAACTGCAAACTAAGCCCAGAGGAAGACTCGAAGGAGGCGCATGTAAACTTCCTCATTAAAATATCCATTGAAAAAGCCATTCTTCACATCAAGTTAAAAGAGAGGTCAGCTACGAACTGCAACAACAGAAATAAGGGTACGAACAGTGGTCATTTTACCCACCAGAGCAAAGGTGTCTTCGTAATCAACGTCATACTCCTAGGAAAATCCCTTGACAACTAGACAAGTTTTGTAACGCTCCAAATAGCCATCAAAGTGAGTTTTGACTTTATACACCCACTTGCATCTAGTGGGATTTTTACCTGCAGGGAGTGGAACTAAATCCCAAGTACCAGTCTTCTAAAGAGCAGATAATTCAGCAAACATGCATTAACCCAATTAGGAACAGTACATGCTTCTTTATAAGATTGTGGCTCAAACTAACTATGAATAGAAGTAAAAAAGGCACAATATGAAGGGGAGAAACAAGTATTCAATAAACCAAATCTTATCAGCGGGGTATGGGTACGCATTGGATAGCGACGGTCAGAAACGGTCAGAAACGGTAAGAGCCTCAGGGGCCGCAAGAGCAGATGGAGCAGAGTCGGATTTGGTGGATATAGGAGGAGTAACTGGACGACGGAAGTAAACCAACAAGAGAGAGAAAGGCTGAGAATGACGGGAGGTGGGTGGAAGATCATGGACATCAATGGTAGAAGTAAACTCCTCAGAGGAGGCTGACGGAAAGATTACAAGTCATGATCTCTCAAGGGCCGCCTATCGGTAGCTGACTTTAAGTTGAAAGAATAGCATGTCATCTCACTAACTATGCTATCTGGGGAAAAAGGTCAATATGAACTAAGTCGTCTTTGGAGACAGAAGCATCTTTGGGAGACAGATTAAAATAGGTGAGACACTCAAGAAACACAACACGACGCGAGACATAGAGATGTTTAGAAACATGGTGATAACACCGATATCCTTTTTGGTGGAAGTCATACCCTAAGAAGACAGAGAGCAGAGCGAGCAGTGAGTTTGTTCCGTTCTCATTCAGGGAAAAGAACGAAACAAATGGAACCAAATACACGCGGTAAGGAGTAATTGGGAGCATGTCCGAAAAGCTTTTCATAAGGGGATAACCAAAAAAAAAGAAGAGATAGCATACGATTGAGAAGATACACAACCGTAAGAATGACTTCTCCCGAGAAGATAGTAGGAACAAAAGGGGATAGAAGAACGGATCGAGTTGTGTCAAGAATATGCCGATGTTTCCTCTTAACTCGACCATTTTGGGTCGGAGTATCTAAACATGAGGACAAGTGAATAGTACCAGAGGAAGCCAAAAAGTCTATAAATTCAGTTAGAAAATATTTCCTACCCAAACCTGAATGAAGAATCTATATAGTGGTAGGAAACTGTGTAAACCATAGAATGTAAATCACGATAAACGCGAAAGAAATCAGACTTGAGAGATATAAGGTATACCCAGCAGAACCGACTATAATCATCAATAAAGCATACATAATAGACGGAGCCATCCTTGGTAGTAATGGGAGAAGGACCCAAATATTAGTATGGACAATCGAGAAAGGAGAGATAAAAATAGATGTACTTAAATTAAAAGGTAAAACTCACATTTTTGCGAAGTAACAATCACTACACTCAGAAATATCAATAATAAGCACTTTTTCTAAATTGCCAGACTGAACTAAAATCTTTAAATGGTCACTCGACAGATGGCCTAAGCGAGAATGCCAAAGGTAAAAGGAGGAAGAATACTAATCTAAAGAAAAAGAAGACTTGGCAGCGTTGGGCACCACGGGAATATACAAGCTCTCCAGAATGTAAAGGTCACCAGCTCTACGCCCGATCCCAATCTTCTTCTGTGATCTCCGGCATTAACAACACAACCAATAGAAGAAAAAACGATATCAAAACTAGAATTAGAAAGCTAATTAATAAACAGTAGACTAACAAACAACCGTGGTATATAAAAAACATCAAGAATAGACAAAGTCAACGAGGTAGAGGGAACAATTGAGCTAATAGAAATAACATGTATAAGGGAGCCATTGGCAGTGTGAACAATGATATGAGATGAAAGGAAAACACAATTGTAAAGACATGACAGATTTGACGTCATATGGTCGGAAAAATCAGAATCAAATATCCAAGTTGAAGGTGAAATCCTAAAAAGTAATAATTATGAGAACCTAAATAAGAAGTCATAGAAGCATGTGACTAATTACCAGAAGATGCAAGCATAGCCTGAAATTTATGAAACTGATCAAGCAGAGCCTGGAATGAAGGAAAAGTATATCCAGTGGATGCAGGTGTGGCAAGAACAACGGGGGGCGATAAATCAGAGCATGATGTATGAGAGGAAGGACTCTTATATGCTATCTTAGGGCATGCAGACTTCCAATTTCCCTTCTGAAAACATAAGCTACACTCATCCATGGCAACCCATGATTTTGGCTTTCTCATGAACTGAAACAAGTGAATAAGGGGAGCAGGTAGCAGTGAAGGTCGAGAGTAACGCCTCCTGATGAGAACAGGGTGACGAAGATTGACTGAGATGGAATGACCATCTGAGCAACCTTGAACTGTGTCTCTTCCTTAGTAAGCTCGCGAATCGCCCCATCAACGGAGGGCAACGGGGAACGATGAAGAATGGTGCCATGAAGTAGCTCAAACTAATCATGCAATGCCATAAAAAACTATAGTAGCTTCTGCTTTTCTCGATACTGAATATGGCTATTGAGGAGCTGCAAGTCAAAGAGTTCCATAAGTGCTAATTAATCCCAATTAATTATGATTTCATTATAGAATTCTTAGATGGATTTGTCATTCTACATCGAACTTCGAATAATCATCTCTAATTCACATTGTTTGGAAAAATTGGATATAAGATACATATTTTGAAGATAATTCCACACTTGCTTGATGGTTGTATATTTGAAAAAATTCATACCAATACTTGGCTCACAAAATTATGAAACCAAGTACTTCTGCATTCTCCATCTCCCAAACTGCAACAGATGAATCATACCCACATCCCCATCGTCCTTTCCTAAGAAAGAAAGTTTTTCATAACATTGGACCAATACAAGTAATTAGATCCATTAAGACGGAAGTTAATAGTCTGCAATTTGTCTTCAGACATGTCGAAGGAGATGACAAATAAATTAATGCTTAGCAAATGATTAAATCAAATCTCGGACAAACGCATGCAACCATGGACGATGAATTCAGTCTAACAATGCCCCAAATAGAAGGCCAAGAATAGCAAGGATTAGTTGGCAAACAAAGGTGTGTGGAACTCCAACGAAACTCTATCAGTGGTCAGAGAAGTAACCGAAGGCTCCGGCGAGGTTCGTCGGAAGCTAGAGAGGCTTCACGAAGCCTCGTCGGTGGTCGGTGAGCTAAAAAAAAGGCTGTTGGTGGTCACAAAGGTAGTCGAGGGCTTCGGAAAGAGTTATCAGAGCTTCGACGATGCTCGTCGATGGTCGGCGGTGGTCGTTGGACCTAGGGGAGGGTCGGTGATCGTCCATGGACTAGGAAGAAGGGCCGACAAGGGTTGCAGAGCTTGCAAAGGTTGCGAACCAAGGAGAAGAGGAGTTACATAAGCTCGGCGGTCTTCGTTGGTGATCAAGGAGCTTTGTTGGTGGTCGGCGAGGGTTGGGGAGGCTTCGTCGATGGTCGCCGAGGGTCAAGGAGAAGGGTCGGCGAAGGGTTAAGGTTAGGGTTTGTCAAAGGGTTAGGATTTTCAAACTAGGGTTTGCGATCAGGGATGCGAATCGAGAAGGGGAGTTGATGGCTAGGGTTGCGAATCAAGAAGTTCGTCGAAGCTTCGTTGGTGGTGCGTCGGGGGTCTCCAACGATGCTAGGGTTCTAAAAGTGGCTCACATACCATGATAACAAAGAAGAATAATAATTATTATTACCACTAACTAAAAGGCTTAAAACACAAATAATGGGATACATGATATATATATATATATATATATATATATAAAGAGAATACCCTAAAAAACCCTAATAATGTTAGTAATACTAAACTAACCTTTAACTATATGTAAAATAACAAAAAAAAACTCTCACGAAAACCACCAAAAAAGGTAATACCCAACCCACTGATTTTGAAAACTAGTTGGTTCGCTGCAGATTGAAAAACTCACCTGCTAAAGATGGGTTGGTAAAAAATTTTCCCTCAATCCTCCCCAACTCACACGACCTTATTTTCAAAAGTTATCTTGTATAGAACTTTTGCTCATTTTAGTTGTAAAGAGACTTCACTATATGATGTTATAGTCTTGCCTTTATATGCGTAGTGTGTACTATTTTCACATTTTGGCAGTTTTAATGATACTACTACTAAAAGTTATATTGTATAGACTTTTTGTTGATCCTAATTGTAAAGAGACTTCGTTATAGGATGTTGTTGCTTTGCTTTTATGTACGTCGAGTGTATTGTTCTCACCTTTTGGCCGTTTTAATGATGTACTACTTTTGCTTCTCAAAAAAAAGGTAGCTTGTATATTTGTATAGACATTCAAATTGTGTAACAATTATCTATTATTATAAATTTTTTGTTATTATTTAGTATTCTAGGATTTATCCTAATTAGAATTTGCTTTAGCAACATTTGTTTTGAAAGTGCTTGTTTAGATAGGATGAGATTATCATTAGGTTGTATTTATCTTTTTGTTATCTTAAGAGTTTATTTAAGGACTCCTAGGCTTGTATTTTAAATAATTGAGTAAATGAATAAGATTATTTCTTTTAGAATTAATGTGGATTTTAATTCAAAATTAGGTACGGAATCATAAAGACTTGTTCGCGATCGTCATGCATCAACTTGGTATTAGAGCAAATGTTTTTCAATTTTTATCTTTTACCCCATTATATAGGTTTTTTCTTATTATTATTTAGCTAGTGTCAATTGTTTTTCTAGAAAAAAAGAAATAAGGAGAGGTGAACACAAATAAAGAAAAAAAAGAAGGGTGGAAAAAAAACATTAAAAAAACATTGCTAAAAAAATAACAGATTGTCTTCTTCCCTGAAACCCTAACCCGCATATCTATTTAACAACCACCAACGTGACCACCAATAATTCTGCCGAAAGAAGCAACACCCCAGCCGCAAAACCATTTATGGCTTACCCTCTACGCTGAAACCCTAACCTCCACCAAATAAATTTGTGCCATCATCTCTCCCACCAGATCCAACCCCTCCCTTCACCCTAGCGACCTTCAATTGCCATCTCCGACGCCCCATTCCAACAACTTCGCGACCATTGCACAACTTTTAGACCACCATCTATATCCTCTTTGTGAACCCAGCAATAACCCTAACCCCAGCCGCCACCATTCCGCACCACCAGAAACATTGGGACTGTCCCTTTGGCATTTGGCCCACCCCATTTTTGCATCATCACAAGCCTTCTTCACAACAGTTCAAAAATTTTCAAAACCTTGCTCTTCATTTTAGTTGCTTACACATGAGAGCATCAGCATCCCGACCTGTTTGGTGCTTAACTTCAATTTCAGAAAAGGTACATATTTTTTCTTCGCAAAATTACATTTAATATTTATATTCCTTTGAGAATTTATAAATCTTGCTAAAGGTGTTCATTCTTTTTGTATTCTATTATACCCTTTTTCCTTGAGTCACTATGAGCTACAGTGATTCATGTCTCGTCTTTTCTTAACATAGACCTACGAGATCCTCTTCCTATGATAATACTCTGACACAAACATGAAATCATCCTCTTAATAGATCTCAAGATAAGTATCATAATAATTTTACTCAAGATATTTGCTTTGTCTTGTCTAGGTATTTGTGGTCCTATTCAATTATTGTTCTTGATCATGTTACTAGTAATTTTTACACAATTGCATATGATGGAGAGAAAAAAAGGAAAAATTTTCCATTGATGAGAGTTTTCCTATAAATCACGTTTCTGAGTCTTACATTCAAAAGTAAAACTTGTGATTGAGCTACATCGACAGTCTTATAAGGTAATTTGGGACCATAATTCTAAATTTTTAATTTCAACATCTTGCCAATCAATACGGGTGGTTGATATGTAAAAAATATTTATTGCGACATCCTATCGTTATATGGTGGGTGTGTTCTTCTTGGTCATCCTTGGATTTGTGATGTGAGCGCCACTAAAAGACCATGAAATTATTACTGCATCTAGTATAATGGTAAACTTATCTTGCTCAAGCTTCTAATACCAAAGGATCTACTTGAGCATTTACCTCTTGACAACCATCTTGGGTTAAACTGTCAAGATAATAATTTATTATAGTTGTCTAATTCATCCATCTCCTGATCTTTCCCCTACATTAGTTGGCATTGATTTATCACTAATCCAGTCCCCTTCAATTGTCTCCCCACCTATCCAAATTCCTTCTCTCACTTATCTTGCCAAAAAATTGGACATTTATGCAAGTTTACTTGGATTCTCATTAAATATAGGTATTAATGTTAATTTTCTTGTGAAAAATTTGATTCCTTTTCGAGGCACATTGGAGCCTTTTACATTACCCATAGATGTGTAAAAGTGTTTCGTCATTGAAGATTCCTCTATTTTTAGCGCCTCGTCACAATTCTAATTCGCATGAGTCGAGTTCTTCTTAGCAGGGGAAAAATGATAGAAAAAGCTTCTCTCTATGGATTATTTGTGTTTGAACAAAGAGGGTATTCAGATTTGTAATCTTTATATATTGCATATTGTTTTATTGTTTAGTATTCTAGAATTTATCATATTCAGGATTTATTTTAGCAAGATTTGTTTTGATAGTATTTGTTTATATAATATAAGATCATCTCCGCGTCGTATTTATCTTTTTGCTATCTCAAGAGTTTATTTAAAAGACTCTACTCTTGTATTTTGAATTACTGAATAATTGAATAAAATTATTTCTTTTAGAATTGATGTGGAGTCCAATTCAATCCTAGGCATAAATTCATAAGTTCCTTTAGTTGCGGATTCCTAAAGGTTTGTTTGCGATTGTCTTGCATCAATTAGTGTTGTGGTATAGTCAAGTACAACGAGTTTGATCTATATCATATTAAATTATGTTTATTTCACAAAAATAATAATAGATAATCAATTGGTACAAGCTATTTTAGCCCTAAACTTTCTTAGAAGATACATTTTTCCTATAAAAAAATTAGAACAAAAGGTTAAGATCTTGTTAAGTTTTACTTAATTCCATTAAATCCTTTACTTAATTCCATTAAATCCTTTAAACATCGAATGATCAACAAATTATGCATGGATATTGGATATTTTCACGTCAATTACTCTAAGAATGTGTATCCTTGCATTTTCTTACATTTTCACAGAAAGGGTGAATTGTGAAAAGGAGTTTGAAATATGTGACATGACAATTTCAAGAATAACATGAATTGTAAATCATGAATCGAACTATGGCTCTATGGCTCATATTAATCATCACTTATTCTACCCGAAAATAGATTCGCCCTTAGTTTAGGACAAACTTAAGAATGAATGACAAATTGATTTGTAAATAATAATATTTTGAGAACTCTGTTGTTACGTACCATCATGTATATAGAATGGAGTCCATATATTGGTTAATCCCAACGTTGTCATTACGTTAGTCCTCTTAGAATGCAGATTTGATACTAAATACGGAAGAGAAATATTACACACAAAAAATAGTCCGTCAGCAAATTACAAATATGGAATAATCCCCATTACTAGATGAGATCCTCTTAAAACAAAAATTCGCCATTAAAACAGATGAAGCAATATATGAATAAAACTAGTAGTTCTGATGAAAACTGGAACTTACAGCAAGAGCCTCGGATACACTCTCCAAATGTTTTGTCAGGTTTGAAACTGCATTTGCCATGTTACGCTTTGTAACATACATAAGATCTGAGAATGAAAGACCCTAAAAATTTGACAACGACATAAACAAAAAAGAAGTGAGATAAATTAGTCTCTCGAAATTTTTTTAAAAAAAATCAATAATGAAAAATATAAGCTGATGTATATGTGCCCTTCTTTTCTTGACAATTGAATAAAAAAAAGATTATGAGTCATTACTGTATTTGGAACTTGCAAAGGGAAAAAGAAAGGAAGGGAAAGTAAGTGGAAGAGAAAAGTAGTTATTTGCTTATTTTCTATGTTTGGTTTTGCAAAGAAAAAGATAGTGAGAAGGAAAATAATTTTCCATTGTTTGATATTAAAAAAAGAGGAAAAAATATTAAGATTAAATAACACCGGGAGAGAAGAAAGGAAAGATCCAAGAAAATAAAAAAGAAACTAGTAAATTTTTATTCCCTCCCAAACTAGGAACCAAACACAGTGACGAAGGAAAATTATTGTTTTCCTTTCCTTTCTCTTTCTTTCTGTAAGTTCGTAATGCACCCTAAGAGAAAAAAGGAACTTAAAAAGGTATTCGGCATGTGAGAGAACAGCTAAAGCTACAAGTGTAGAAGCAATGAATGGGGAACATCATTAACCAATTACCATACCTTCCACCACATGTATCCATAACCCAAGGCTCCTAGGGCAGCAGCAGGCACTACAAGAGATGTTATGTTACCTGAAGAGACACACAAATAGGTGTAAATCAACCAGCAAAGCGCCTCATCCAAAAGCTGAAATGCATATAGCCAATATCCACAGGACAGATATAAGCAATCTCGGCTTACTAGGTAAGAAAATGTTCAAAATGATCATCATATACTGCATGCAAAGGGCAAGGCAAGGTAGTTTATTTTAAGTAGACATTCAAGCATGCAGAGGATATACCCATTTGGCCAGAATTCCCATTCAGAACAGTTATCTGTCTTGCTGAGGCCAGCTGTCGCACCTCCATCGCTAACCGACGCACCTTCAACATAATCGGAAAATAAAAAATAAAAAACAAGCCCCAAAAAAATATATCCAGATCAGAAATGAAAGATGTCAAGCTACAAAAAACATAATTCACATGCTTGAACTCTAATTTTATCATGGAAACACAAGGAACATGTTGGAAAAATAGCACTTTCCACTTAGCAATTCCCCCCCAATAAAGATACAACTTTCTGGTCCGTTAACACCAAGGACTTCATGTTGTTAATGCTATGGTATGAACTGATATAATCTAACTCACAGAGGTCCACCACTTGATCCTACTCCAAAGTAGGGATCCATCTGAATTAAAAAATGAGGCAAATGTGCTGAAGTCATACCTCAACAAAAGTTAATGGTAAACCTTGTCCAACTTATGTCTTTAATGTTCAGTGTATTGCATGACCTTAAATACTTCTTTTATGTGGTTTCTAAATGTCAAATAGTTACTACTTTCAAGATGTTGAAATGGGTCATATTTCTCGAATTATCTTGGTCTCAAAGAACAGTTGCCAAAATTACTCCATTGAAAGTATTCCCTCCCCCTAATTTGCCCTTGCAACATTATCACCTTTTAAGTTTTTTCAGAATGGGGGGAATGCAATAAATGACACAATATAAGTCCCCTATATTGTCCTTGTATTTTCTCCACAGCAGAGTATATAGTAATATATTGTATTACTTGAAAATTCGAAAAGTAACAAGTCATTTCAGATATGTTAGGGAGAAAAATTACAAGACTCCACCGACAAAACCAATAGGCATTTGGCCAGAGGTCCAATTTTAAGCAATAACTTTACATCCTAACCAAGTTTTTTGAACTCCAAAAGACCCATTAGTACATATACCAAAATTACCACGCTAAAACCATTCGCCTATTTATCAATTGCTCTTCTCACAGAGAGAGCAATTGAAACTAACGAATTAAAAAAATACTCTGATTGGCATCATGCTTAAACCACATCCCATACGTCCACCTTTGATGGTTTCACCTCCAATTTCTCTCTCTAAAAATCTTTCCCTCCTTTTGCTCTATATTTATCTACGTCTATATCTTACTCTGTGTTTGTGTATGTTTCTAATTTCATGTGGAAAGATGGTGAGAGACGACAATAAATGGAACAAGCGGGGCAGAGATGTGATATCACATTAATGTTGCAGCCTAACTTACATGCTCCTCTTCCTTGCAAACGGCCTATTGGAGGTAATGTGATGTTCCATCCCCATCCCCTATTTGATCGGGGAGGGGTTGAGAAAAAGCATCAGGGACAAGTCAGGGCAGGGTAAAACAGGATGAGTGAAACAAATATTATCTCCGCTTCATTTGTTATAGGAGATGGGGAAAACCTAGATATATCAGGGCAGGGGAATGTGGGGGCAAGGTGGGGGTATGCCGGGCAGGAGAAATTGCCATCCCTAGGGACGACCCATATGTCACTATTTCAACCTTCTACAGTAATCGATCTCTCTAGATGTGACGACATCCCCGGAGGCTGGATGAGATCCACCCATCAGCTTATCTACCAGTGACCTACAACTGGTCAAGCATCCAACAGTGACGCTGCAGCAGCCATCAATACGCTTCCCGCCATCAAACAAGTCATAGTTTCCATAATGGGCTGCCACCGCTACGTAAATGTTAGTAGTAGCCTATAATTCTTATTATTATTATTATTAGTAGTAGCTTATTATAGTGATAATTATGTGTGTGTGGGTATATGGATGTAATGGTGCTTATTTGTGTTTAGTATAAATAAGATTGTTTGCCTACTAGTTTGGTATGACTTCCTATTATTTTACCTCTTCTAACATGGTATCAAAGCCACCAAACCCTAGCCTCCACCACTGTTGTCGCCCTTAACCACCATCCCGCGACCACTAAAACACCACGAACAACCCACATCACCCTTCGTCGACCCTTCCACGGCCACCGCCGACCACCGAAACACCACCGACAACCACCATCGACCTTCATCCACCCTCGTCGACCTGTTTACAGCCCTCGGCGACCAACCCTGAGCACTCGACGACCCCTTGTCTCTCTCGCCGACCCTCTGTCTTCCTTTCTACAGCCATTGGACAAACCCTAAGCACTCACCGACCCTCTATCTTTCCTTCTCCAGCCATCAACGACCAACACTAAGCACTGGTCGACCCTCTGTTTGACTCCCTTCGCTGTAATCTTCGCCTTGGATAAGTGTACAGCTCCTCTAAGTGAGGGTCTACGGGTCTGTTTGTCTCTACTAATCTGATTGCACTAAAGGGGTATCCACTGTTGTTTTGAAGGTCTCGAGACTAGCACAGTTTTTTTAAGTTTATGGGGACAGTTTAAAAGATATGTTATTTGGTCCATTTATGATTGATTAAAGTTGTGGGTGGATTCTATTACGTATTGGTGTGATTAGTCGTGGTTCCTTGAGATTGCTAGCTTGTGATGTCGACTGAGAGCTCTACTCGAGTTAGTGCCTCTCAAACGAGTTCTACTAGAGTTGGTGACTCTCAAACGAGTATGGATAAACAAGGACCTGATAGACAAGGAATCACGGATGTATT
>JAULJZ010173620.1:0-19128 GCA_032270985.1 Heliamphora pulchella
TTATTAACTTTTAGACTTGTTATTGAGAATTTAATTTTACAATAAATTTGGAATAAAAAGGGGTTATAATTTAAAGATTGAGAAATTAAAAATGAAAAAAAAAACTTTTTATTGAAAAATATTGTTCTTTTAAAATTGAAAGTTTTCTCTTTTAAAGAATTTTAGGTTAAACCAAAATTTTAAGTTAAATTTAAAGGTTTATATTTTTAGGACTTAAAAGTTTTAAAAATGAAAAGTACAATTTTGCAAAATCATACCAATTATTTTTCCTAATTAAAAATTTGACCTTAAATAAAACTTTGTGGAACTGCAATAGTGGTTCCGTGGTTATGTGAGAGTTGATCGTGAAAGGCTTGAGAATAGTGAGAGGCGACAGTGAAAAATGGTCTGTTGAAGCCGACGGTGCTAGTGTTTTTGTTGAGAGAGATCGGAGAAGGTATTGAGAGATGTGAGTGAGAGGTAGAGAGTGCGAGGTAGTAAAGGAGCGAAGTGAGAAAGCAAGAGCCGACATGCTAGAGGCGGTGTCGTTGTTAGAGACGCGCTAACGTGCGAGAGGTGGTGTCGTTGTTAGAGATGCGCTGACGTGCCAAATGCGCCAACATGCAGAGGCGAGGTCTGACCATCTGAGCGTGAGAGAAAAACGGAGGATTGAGAGAATGGAGAAAGCGCCTTCACCGTTGGTCAAAGAGAAGTATACTGCTCACAGTTGGATCAAAATACATAACCATCTCATCCAACTTTCTGCTAACTTCTATAATAGATAATTTTAAATTTGATCAATCAAGGAAGTTCTATCTCTCTTGGTGAAAATTTTCAAGACAATAATAGGTGGTTTGAAGGCAACGCCATTGATTAGCTATTTTTTGATAGTTAATAATAGATATTTTTAAATTTGATCAAGGAAGTTTTATCTCTCTTGATGAAAAATTTCAAGACAATAATAGGTGGGTTGAAGGCAACGCTATTGATTAGCTATTTTTTGATAGTTACTTTGATGCCATCACCATTGCGTATGATGTACCTAATGTGGTTGATATGCATAAAGCTAAGGAGTAATATGTATTGAGTTATGAAGTCAAGTTTACTAGGAAGAAAAAGGAAAATCAGATTTACGACAATATATCTGCAACCGCCAGTGGGTTTTTTTTCGCTCTGTAGTCTATTTTTGCAAAAGTTGGCAATCTGATATATTTCTGGATTTGCAGGCCAATTTGTAAGCACATACCAAGCAGAAATTACCATTTGGAAAGACACTTCTTATGAAGATTTGGGTCTCAGGTGGTAACGGTGTGAACCCACTTGGGACATGAAGCCACATCAAGTACTAAACTTCATAAGGCCATTTGAATGTGAAATTTTAATTTGTAATTCTCTGAGCTCTTTAATAACTTTTAAAAAAAGTACACGCTTTTTTTCATCTGGTTAGATAGTTTTATTTAATAAGCTACTTTTAGTTTTTTCTTATACAATTGAGTGCTGTGAACTTACGGTAGTTCTATTTATGTAGATATCACCATGATTCAAGTTTTTCATTTTTTTTGGACTCAACGGCACGAGTACATAGGCAAACTAGTGATAGAATTGAAGGCACAACAATGCAGGTGGTGAGTTCAGAGTCAAAAAATGATGAATAATATGGTTCTATTATCTTCTCAAACTAAATTCATCAATCTATGTCTTCTCATGCTATAAACACGATCTCTGAAAATTTTTTGTTTTAATAAAATTATTTTCAGTATACCGTGAATGCCTGCATGGTTCTTCATAAATGGTTCAATCTGTTAATTCTCATGTGCATTTTTTAATTTTTTTACAATTATCTATTTTAATTGTAGGTTATTTTGAACTTTGTTACACAAACCTATTTTAACATATGGAGTTTTTTTTGCTCTTAGACTTTATTCACATTTGGCATCTCTTTTGCTTACTTTGCATCACTCAAGATCACACCCAAAGGTTGCTTGCAAGATATGTGAAAACACAAATCATACAGCACCAAAGTACTATCACAGGCTCAATTTGAATTATCAAACTCCTATGGCTTCTCTCATAACAATTTTTCCACAATCTCCATTTACTCCACAGGTTTATGTTGCTAATGCTCATTCCTCTCCGTATAATGGGCCTTCTATTCAGCCTTACTTATGGTTAAACACACCAACTTAACAAACCAGCTAACTAACTAACAAATGTCCTAACTGTTTTAAGAATCAGTCCCTCTACAACCGACACACCAATACCAACTAATTAATAGCCTCATTCATTTAATATGGAAGAAGGCCTATGTGATGTAATGCTTAAATGGGCACCTTTTTGGAACGTGGGTTGGGTGGCTGGTGGTAGTGATAGGCAAGGTCAAATGCTACACAAACGTCTTTGTTCATTTGTATTATAATAATTTTAAACCAAATTTTTTGCCAGTTACTTTAAAATCACTATAGTTAATTTTTTAGTTTATTGTCTTTTAACTTAAATTCATTTATACGGTTGTAATAAGTAGCACAATGAATTGAATGTTGTGGCTCCCACATTTGTGGAACTGAAAGGCACCCGACAACTTCTCTGCTTATTTGCTTAAAACAATTTTAAAAAAATGTGACTTAAAATCAAATTGTCAAACAAGATCAAAATATGTATCAATTCAATAAATAAAATAATCTAAGCCAAGCAATTCTCTAAGGCCTCGTTTGGTAACGTTTAGAATTTTTTATTTTTTATTTACAAAAAGCAAAAAATATGTTTTTATTTATTTTTATATAAAAAAATAAAAATAAAAATAAAATTATGTTTGGTACATAAATGTTTGAAAAGTAGTAGTTGGAGGTTACGAATGAATGCAGTGGTCGAATGTAGTAATTGGATATGATATTCGGTGATGATAGTAAGAGGTAGCGAATATAGTCAAAAGTGGTGAGTCGGAGGCGGTGGTTGAACCGAGTGGTTGGAGGTGGTGGCTGTATGAAGTGATCAGAGATGGTGGCAAGAGACAATGGTCAGAGGGGTGGTCAGAGAGGTAACCGAATATGGTGGTCAGAGGCGTTGGTCGAAATTGATAGCCGGATGTGGTAGTTAGAGATAATAAAAAAAATACAATCAAAATTTATTTACAAAATAACTGAAAATACATTTTTTCTATTTATAAAAATTTTATAAAGTTTAAAAATTATTTACAATTTTTTAAAAACAAAAATAAAAAAGTCTCTACCAACACTCATCTGCACCCTATCACCCAATAAATTGAAAAAACAAAAAAAATCAATCAAAAAATAAAAAACAAGAAAAATAAAATGGACAAATATCAGAATTTTATTCCACGTAGGGGCCTAGGGCCTACTGCTAGTATTTTATATATTTTATTTTTATTTTTATTTGAAAAAAACAAACAAAAGAATGAGGTACTTCTTGATAACAGATTTTCAAACTTGTACAGAAAAAAAAAAAGAATAAGAAGGAAAAAACACATTTCCTTATATGCACTCCAGAGAGAGAGAGAGAGAATACTCTTCTCCACTGATATCTTCTTCTAAACTTGAGAGGTGTTGTGTTAGGGTTTGAAGAAAATTGTGTCCTCCTCCCTTCTCACTCACCTTGATCCGCATTGTTCTGACGCGGATTCATTTCTTGATAATCTCATGAAATGCATCCCTAACCGCATTCATAATCACATTTCTTGATTTCTTGATTCGAAGTTCTTGCATCCTTTCAGAGTATTCGCTCTCTTTTTGTATACTATTGGTCAAGCGCCAGAGCGAAGCATTTGGGGGAAAACTTGTCGTGATTCGAGGTATCGCTTCTCGCTCTATGTCGCTACCGATTTAAAGATTTAGTGGCATACATATACATTTATGGGTGCCCATTAGATTTTACTTCATGTTTTTCATTCCACTGTTATAATGATGTAGAAATATTTCCCTTTATGATGCCGCTAGTTTCCTTTCTCTTATCATTGTGTTCTTTGCATTTCGTAAATTTTCTTCTTTTCTATGATAAATTGTTGAGAAACTCATATCGTTCATGCCAAAAACAATTTATCTCGTTAGGAATGCAATGGAGCTTTTGATTTTAAATTCCCAAAAAAATTAAGAGTTTTTTTTACCCCCCCCCCCCCTCCACCGAAACCGATTTTGGGAAAAAATTCTCATTAATATGTTTGGTTTATGTTTTTTCTTTCTTTCTTGAAATGTATTGTTTCAATCTTCCAAAATATTCAGTAAATGATGATTGTTTTTAATCAAACGTACTTAATTGGCCATGGTCACATCATTTGTTCATACTATTTGTTTGCTAAAAAATTTAACCAGACAATACTCTAAAGCAAAACTACTCCAAATGCTAGCTCCAAAAAATGAACTGAACATATAAGTCTTTACGCTAATAACATATAGATACATATGCAAGTGTTTTATACTTAATTCGGAGTTCCTTACATATGCAGTTAAAATTCAAATTCTTATAGGTCTTATAAATGTCCAGTTTGTGGGTTGTTTTAGCTGATGTCTTATTTGTGTCCACCAATCTAAATTGTACCCCAATACCCCAGACTGTTATTTTGGGCTGGCTGTTAGTAGATTTATGAAAGGAAAATGGGTAGGAGTCCCCCAGTGTAGAACTTTGTAGCAGCAGTTCATTATTAGTAATTGCTATTAGTTCAAGGAAAATGAGTTGTAAATATGATAATGTTGATCACAACAGATAATATTAGACCTTGTGTGGTCGCTTTTTCCAATCATGCTTTTCAGTATTTTTCATAGCTATCAAATTGTTAGTAGGGGAACTCGCCGCCATAGCTGTTTATGGAAGTGGAGACATGTTTTTAATTTTTTTCCTCTTTAAATCAAAAATAGTTTGAAACTATTGATTCAATTTTGGGGACCATAATGATGAGAGTGGAGATGTTGGGGAAATGGCACTTGTGATATTGGAGTTTGTTCCAATGGTATAGGATGTGGCGAAGGTATGTGCAAAGTTGATGGACACAATGCAGCTCCCCTAGGTAGATGGAGGTTGGGCTGTCCATTTTCTTGTAGAGAGTCTCATTGGAGGTGGAAAATTCACGATGGGGAAAGAATTGTTGAGATGAGTATGAATTCTTCAATATGTGTACAACTTTCATTCCCTTAACCAGCATTTCTCTTCCATTTAAGTTAGGAAATTAAATTATGATTCTTCCAGAGAACAATGTGGTACATGAGTGTGATAAACTTTCAAGAGGAATTATGAGATTGCCAAATTGGATAACAAGAAAGAAAAAGTAGGATATTGAACTGTGAGTGTAGGGAAATAGATGCAATGCAATTGTATCTCACTGCACTTGAAAAGGGAAGTGGTTGAAAAAAGAATTAGACGTATGGATTGAATTTTGCAGCGAACTTGGACTATTTGAATGAAAATTATTTTGGGTAAGAAATCACACGCATTAATGATTCTAGTGGATTGAGTGGCAATAATGTGAATTGGGTGAAGAGAGGGCTACCAGAAGATTGGAAGAGTTACGTATTTTCTCAACTTGATAAAGTAATTCGTAAGTGGAGAGGGAAGGCATTACTTCCCACATTTGGCTGTTATCGTTCCTTTTGGTTCAGTTAATTCCATATTCACCCTCCTCGAACACCCCAGTCCACCTTGGAATCTATACAAAATCTATATGTACTTGGAAAGTCAATTAGCCATTGGTCAAGAGTTAGAGCGATCATTTGTTAGGGGAAAGAGCTTCAGTTGATTGAAGCCTTGAAGGTATCTTTAATTTCTTAACTTCCCTCTCAATTATATCCTAATGGCGTGCGTTGGTGCCCTTACATCTTTTTATTTGCATATGTACGCCGTGTGCTAGGTTGTCTAGGTTGTTAAAATAGTGATCCAATATCACTTTATCTTTGGCTAATTTGAATTTAAATTGTGGTGTAATTATGTCACCATTGATGCTTCAAGCTTCCCGCATTTTAGGTTTGTCTGTAATTTTGGTTTTAATTCCACTTAGTTACCATGAAATTTTTCAATATATTGCATAATGACCTCACCACAGCGTGTTAGAAGAAATTGCTTTAAGGCATGATATAATTGAGGTTTCCATACTCTTGGTGCTGAAACAATCAAAGTCAATGAGTGAAAGTTTTTTTCTCTCCATTGCCCTACATTTTTTATAGCAATCAAGTATAAAAAGAAATCCAATTTTTTGAGGCTTACAAGGAATAAACTGCTTTTAAGGCATGAATTCACTAAGGGAACCTAGTTTGAGAATGATGAGTTTGGCCATGCATGAAGGAGACTTAAAAGAAATAAACGTTAAATTATTTCTCGAGTATTATTATTAGAGATTCGGTTGATTTGTTTATGTCATATCCCTACATGGTATATTTACGTTACATTTCACAACACTTTAGAAGTGACATTTATCCTATGTGTGTTATGCCTAAAGGCTAATATTTATTCAATTTAATGACTAAAATTGTATCTCTATTTTCTCTCACTTCTACTTCTTTACCTCTCCTTCTCTGGCTTTTTTACTAACCAACTATATTCTCTCTTTATTTCAAATATAATTTTTCTCTCTCTCTCTCTCATAAAAAAATAGCAAGAGTCAACGTGTAAAAAACACATTTTTAATATATATGCGCGCGCGCGTACACACACATATAGAGCCAAAAAATATAATTGGTTTTATATGTACTTTTTGAATTTTGCATATATCTTTTTCGTTGATTCTGAGTTAGAACTATAAATGTGCCTAATTACAGTTATTAATGATGTTAGAAGGTTGTGATGAGCATACTGAAAATTATTTAATACATCTTTAATAAATGAAAAATAAGTTATCATTTAAAACTAATTTTATAAAATAAATTGTATTCAAAGTGCCTTTAGGCATGGTTAATTTCTAGTACATATAAAGTTCGAACACTACTTGGTTTTCAAGAGATTACCAATTGTGACTTGAATATTTTGTCAATGTACACTGGTTGATTTGCCCAAGTGTTTAAGATTAAGTCTTGTGTAGATCTAGGCATCCTAAGGGCATTGATCCACTGATATGAATCATCATCATCGTCATCTTCTTTTTAAAATTATTTATTGTGGGAATAATATTGAATAGGTTATGGTTTATTCTGAACTTGTAAGTGCTAATGTTGAATAGGTTATGGCATATCCTGAACCCATCAGTTTTGAGAAGAAGCCGGTGCAAATTAACCCTGTTTTTAGGAAACCGCGGATTCTACTTGCTGCTAGTGGAAGTGTAGCTGCTATAAAATTTGGTAATCTCTGCCGTTGTTTCACTGAATGGGCAGAAGTAAGGGCAGTCGCCACCAGAGCTTCTTTACGCTTCATTGATAGAGCATCACTTCCTAGGGATATAATTCTGCACACAGATGAGATTGAATGGTCCACTTGGAGAAAGATAGGTGATAGTGTGCTTCACATCGAGCTCTGCAGGTGGGCTGATATCATGGTGATTGCCCCATTATCAGCAAACACACTTGGAAAGGTAACTCAAATCTGCTATCCTAGGAAATATTCATGCACTTGTTCTAACTAAACAGTAGATTGAGTTGGGAGTGCATGTTGCTGAGGAGAATACAATTTAATCAAATATTAACTTTCTATTGCCTGGTGTTTATCACCTCCATGTGTGACGGTCCATGCGTGCATTGGAGTGCGGGAGATTTGTCCGCTTCATTTCTCTAAACCAGGCTACTCCACTTACTGTTTATTGGTTTCAGTTTGGGTGCCTCCAAAATCTCGAGTGTCCACCTATTTAGTTTGATCAAGTATTGTCAAATAGATTTCAGACATGCAAAATGATAGTTGAGGCATCTCAAATTTTTGGGAATGACTTCGCTTGGGAATCATGGGGTTTTTTTATTCTTTTAATTTGCGTGTATTTTGTTATGGGTTTGCATAGTCATAAATTCTATCCATCCTTTTGTTGTCTTTCTTGTAGATTGCTGGAGGATTGTGTGACAACTTGCTGACTTGCATCGTCCGGGCGTGGGACTACACTAAACCACTCTTTATCGCTCCAGCCATGAATGCTTTTATGTGGAACAATCCATTCACAGAAAGACATCTTATGTTAGTTGATGAGTTGGGGATCTCTTTCATCCCACCCGCAACAAGAGGAAATGGCGCGATGGCTGAACCTTCTGTCATCTTTTCGACTGTAAGACTCTTCTTAGAGCGATCTCAATCTCGGGCCAGTAATGTTCAGTGATCACTGCACAGATCTTTCACTTGTAGAAGGATGGAAAGAGTTGCTTAGAATGGTATATACAAATGTGGAACTTTGGTTGTTTCAGTAATGTTCAGCAATTACTGTACAGATTTTTCAATTTTAAAAGAATAGAAATTTAGAGTTGGTTAGAATGGTAGTATATGCAAATACTGGAACTGTGGTAGTTTTACTTTCTGATACAGATAATCATCAATATGGTTTACCATATTTTCTGGATAATGGATTGTACCAAATTCATGCATCACTTCTGTTTATTTGTGAAATGTCATAGGAGATGTCCATGCATTCCCTACTGGAAGAGAAGTGGTTTCTGTGCATAGGTTGAGTCAATTTCATTGCAATTTGAAAAAAAAAATAGTAAGAAAAATGTATAGAAACATGGTTTTCCTCTCCTTTACTAGTGGTTTTCAATAAATTGTCTCACTCTCCATTTTTTTTTGAGTCAAAATAAAGAATTATGGTGAGAATATAAAATTTGCTTCTCTGGGTCCATTGTATCTTTCTCACTTATGACCATATTAGCCATGTAATTTTTTATGTAATACAAATACATAAAAGCTACTTTTAGATAGAAAGAGGGTGAGAGTGTGGCGAGATGGAGAGTAGGAAAATAATATTTTAAAAAGAAATTTGAGAGAAAAAAATAAGTGCCATTAAAAATTTAGATAAATCAACAAAAGAGATGCAGATTTTTTTTATTATTGTTTTTTATTTTTTTGCTTGGAAAAGAGTGGTAGGTTAAAAGAGGGTAGATGCTACTTAAGGGCTGATTTTTTATTATTAATATTCACAATTTTAGTGTCACAATTTGATTGCTTCAAATTCAGATTCTTTCAAAATATAAATGCCTCAGCCAGTACTGAGCTGGGTCCAGAGGGTAGGCCCGCTTTTGCTATATTCAAAGCTGGGGCTGGCAGTAACTCTGAGGCTAATATAGATACCAACCATGATTCGAGTACACGCCGACCTAGGGCGGGATTATGGAAGAAGTTGGCAAGGACAGCACAAGGAAAACCAGCTGAACATGACAAGTGTAAAAAGCGCAAAGGAGGAATGCTTGTGTCAGATCATATCCTATCCGGCTCGACTGAGGGGAGTTCTAAGAAGTCAAGGCGTGCTCCTCCTTCTGAATTTATCCTTCCAACTCCAAAATCGGTGGCGGCTGAATCTCAGCCCCACCGACTGTTATGAAAATCTGAAGCTGGAACTGCTGGGGGCTTGGCTTATTGAGGCATTCAGACGTGCTGTTGATATATGCATTCTAACAGATGCTGGCCAGTTTGATTGGTCTTTCACTTGGAGTAATGGACAGAGAGGGCGTGACTTAGTTCGGGCCAAACTTGACAGAGGACTGATAACAGGGAACTGGGGGAGCTTATTCCCACACTACTCGGTTCGTACGTTAGCGTGTCATTGCTCTGATCATGTTCCCATTATTGTTCATTGCGAGAGTGATGGGCTCTCAAGAGGTGGACGTGTTAGATCCAAGCTTTATAGATTTGAGAAGATGTGGATGAGATCAGAGGATTGCGAGAATATTATCAACCAAGCATGGCATGTGCCGGTGGCTACAGTGAGTTTAGTGGCCATAAAAGATCGGATTGCAAACACTAGACAGTCCCTGATAGAATGGAACAAACATTCTTTTGGCCATGTCTAGAGATCGATCAAGAGGCTAACGAAGAAGATCAGCAGAATGAAGACTAGCCTTCCATCTGGTGATAATGGGGAGGTGGAACAAAATTTGACAAGGCAGCTGGAAGAACTTTTGTATAGGGAGGAGGAAATGTGGAAATAACGGAGCAGGGTGGAATGGCTTCATTTGGGGGACAAAAACACTGGCTTTTTTTCATGCTAAGGCATCTACTAGAAAAAAGAGGAACCTTATTTTGGGCCTTGAAGATGGGAGCGGGGGGTTGGCATACAGATTCGCAAGCAATGCACGGGATTTTGACATATTACTTTTTCGATATTTTCATATCCTCAAACCCTAGAATTGGTAATCAGTGGGCAGAGTTGGTTCAAAGGAAAGTGTCAACGGAAATGAACTGTTATCTAGTGCGGCCATGTGATGCGCTAGAAGTGAAGAAGGCTCTTGATCAGATGGCTCCTATGAAAGCCCCGGGGCCGGATGGAAAGCCTGCTGGCTTTTATCAAAGATACTGAAATATAGCCGGAGATGATGTGTTACAAGCTGCCCTTTCTATTCTTAACTCATCTGTGCCCACTGAACCTATTAATGATACCCTCATTTTGTTAATTCTTAAAGTCAAATATCCGAGGATGGCAAGTGAGTTTAGACCTATTTCCCTCTGTAATGTTATTTATAAGATAGTCGCCAAGACCATTGCAAGCAGATTGAAAGTGGCTCTTCCAGATGTTATCCATGAAGCCCAAAGTGCCTTTATATCAGGACGGGTAATCACTGACAATATTCTGATTGCTTTCGAGTTTTTCCATTACCTGAAGAATAAAAGGACTGGTAGGGAGGGTGTCATGGCTATGAAGTTAGATATGAGCAAGGCTTATGACTAGGTTGAATGGTCCTTTCTGGAGGAAATGATGCAATTACTAGGCTTTGAAGCGAGCTTTGTACAGTTGGTGATGAACTGCATTACCAATGTTAGTTACAAGATCATGGTAAATGGATAACCTTCTTCGTCCATAACGCCATCTCGTGGACTGAGGCAGGGTGACCCACTCTCACCGTGTCTCTTTCTGATCTGCGTGGAAGGACTCTCAACATCATTAAAAAGGGCGGAAGCAGATGACGTAATTCATGGGATTAGGGCTAGTAGAAATGGACCACGCATCTCTCATCTCCTCTTTGTCGATGACAGTCTTTTGTTTTGTAAGGCAAACATAGCGGAAGCACAAGAAATCCTGGACATTCTAAAGGTTTATGAAGAAGCTTCGGGCCAACAGATAAACCTTAGCAAGTCAGCTATTTTCTTCAGAAAAAACACCCCACCTATTTCTGTATCAGACATCAAGGACGTAATGGGGGTTAATGTTGTGGATGAACAAGGGAGGTATCTCGGGGTGCCATCAATAATAGGTAGATCCAAGAAGGAGATCTTTAGGCATATCAAAGATAGGATCTGGGTTGTTATCCAGGGTTGGGGGGAGAAATTGTTATCACAAGCAGTGAGAGAGGTTCTCATAAAAGCCGTGGCCCAAGCTATTCCAACCTACACTATGTCCATCTTTAAGCTCCCTTTGGGGCTGTGTGAGGAGATAACTACTATTATTGCCAAGTACTGGTGGGGAGGGTTGGAGAAGGGCAAGAAGATTCACTAGAGAAAGTGGAACGACCTATGCGTTAGCAAATCTCACGGGGGCCTCGATTTCAAGAGCCTAGAATGGTTCAATCTGGCGATGCTGGCCAAACAGGGTTGGAGAATCCTCAACAACCCCTCCTCTCTGGTGGGAAGATTCTTCAAAGCCAAATACTTCCCCACGACTACCTTTCTGGAGGCGAAGGCGGGACCAAACTCTTCCTACACCTGGCGAAGCATCATTGAGGGGCAGGAAATTTTGAAGAAAGGAACCAGATGACGTGTGGGCAATGGGGAACAGATCCGGGTATGGAAGAACAAATGGATCCCCAGGGGACCCAACTTCAGAGTTATCAGCCCAATGAGACTCAATGAGCCTGATCTCAAGGTTGCAGACCTTATGCTAGGGAACAAGGAGGATTGGAATAATGATCTTTTAAGACAATTATTTTTTTCCGCTGACATGGACCTAATTAGTGCAATCCCCCTTAGCTCGGGTTGTAGGGAGGACAAAGTCATTTGGCACTACACAACGCATGGGAGTTACACAGTCCGCTCAGGATACCACCTAGCTGCAGGTTCTTCTAAGGATAAAACAGGGTGCTCAGACCCCTCAGTGGAAGCTAGCTTTTGGAAAGGAATTTGGTTGGCAAAGATTCCGAATAAGGTGAAGATTTTCATGTGGAGAGCCTGCTCTAATATACTACCAGCAAGACTGCATCTCTTTCAAAGAAAAATAACGCAAGACCCATCGTGTAACTACTGCGGGCAGCAGGTTGAAACTATTGTTCATTGTTTGAGGGACTGCGCATATGCCACTCAGGTCTGGAACCTTGTTCCTAATTTGGGGGGTTGGCAACATCTCATAGGAAGAGGCGACTTTCTGCTTTGGGTTGAGTTGATTCATAGCATTTTGGATAGGAATGCTTTTAACCTTTTCTGCATGATCTGCTGGAGACTCTGGGCGGAGAGGAACTATAGATTGATGAGTCAGCCAACAGAGACTCTTAAGGAGCCTAGGGATATTGTTGCATTAGCAGAAAAATTATTGGCGGATATCAACACAGTGATCCCCACCAGCTGTGGAAAACCCCGGTCAAATAACCATCTGGTGACGTGGCAGCGTCCAGCAAGAGGTTTTATTAAGATCAATTTTGATGGGGCGAGATGCAAGGATTGTAGAGCTGGATTAGGGTTTATTGCTCGAGATGAACAAGGTTTGGCCATTGCCGCGGGGATGATGCATGTTCAGAACTCGTTAGGCACAGACCAGGCGAAAGCTGCTGGTGCAAATTTTGCATTATGCTTTGCTTAACACCAAAGGATAAGACAAGTCCACCTCGAAAGAGACTCCTTAAGGGTGATTAATGCGCTCAACTCGACTGATGAAGATTTCTCCCTTATTGGAAATCTCATAGACGAAGGCCGTGAACTTTTTCGGACTATCCCCTCTTTTGTGTGCTCTCATATTAAGAGAAAATGCAACAGTGTTGCTAATGAGCTTTCAAGACTGGCGCTCTTTATAGAAGGATGGCGAATCTGGACCACGACAATTTCAAATCACATTCGAGATTTAATTTTCAAAAATTGTATTTCTGACTAATTCTATCTAATCTTTTCCATAAAAAAAGATTAAATAGGAAGAATAATGTTATGATAGAAAAAGCTTTGTAGGAAGAATAACGTTACATTTTGAAGAACTGCATTGCTATGTAATTATAAAATCTATTTTTCTGATTAAGATTTTATATTTGATATTATTTCTTTTATACAGAATTTGACTTAAAAATTCGTTTGTTAATTGGTTAATGATCTTTTTCCATTCATCATCCTCGTCTCCATTTCCATCATATAAAAGGAGAAAATTAATTAATAACTTGTGGCTGGACGATGATCAAGAAAGTTTTGATTAAGATAACAAAGTAAAAAAAACAATATAAAACAAAAAAATGGTGGTCAAAATTGTCAAGAATTCTCAATATTTTTTGAGGATTTTAATGAAAAATAAAACAAATATGTGAGTTTCAAGGGCAAAAAAAAAACACCAATAAAAAAATACGGTGAGCATAAAAAATCAATTGTAAACAAGTTCTCAATTAGCAAAAAATAAAAATATAAAAAAACCAAAAAAAACATTTTTTTAGATTTAACAATTTGGTATGTTTAAATTTAACAGATTTAATTGATAAAAAACTAAAAAAGAATAATTTTTAGTTTGATATCTAAATAGGAAGGGTAAATTTGATATTTCACACTTTAATCATAATTCCTCTAATCTTAGGATTCCATGTCCCATTTCCACTCCCAGACTGGATTATCACATGTACAACGGATATGGAGTCCAATCAAAATAATTAGTTCAGAAATATTTTAAACAAACAAACATAAGATAAGAACATATTTTAAACTAATAATTCAGTTAGATCATTTTATCCAAAATTGTTGGTGTCCGTCCCATTTGGAGTGACACAATTATATTAGGACTGTAATATAATTAGGTCTAATATATTATATTAGTATTAATATTATATATTAAGAAAAAGAAAAGAAAAAAAAAGGGAAGGATAACCGGGTGTGTTTTTGAATCCTAATTTACTTAGGATTCCTCATATCAGAGTTTTGTTTGGCTTAAAAAACCTTAATGGCTTATATATATATATATATAAAATCCCTGTTGAGTGTTCGGTGGAGGAATATCAAAATTCAAAAGAGAACAAAAACCAATTCTCAATGTTTTGAGAATTATGGACAGACTGTTGAGATTTTACGGACAGACTCTCGACGCTTGAATCTTGTTAACCAACGGTTTCGATTATCAACCGGTGAGATCTAAACTTAAGTTTAATTTTTCAGTTGAAATCCACCTTACGGTGACGGTATTCAATATTTTTCCGAGAATATTATTCTTGATGTTGTCATCATCTGGGTATGTCTAGAGAGTTAATTCTATAAGCTCATTATTTTGACATAGTGAAGATTTAGAATCGGACTTCGATTCTGTGGTTTTTTCCCTTGGAGGTTTTCTACATAAAAATTGGCGTCGTGCAGTTTCTTTGATTATTATTTATTCTGCTATTATTTATCTCATTTAATTAAGTACGAAAGAAGAAAAAATTATTTTATTTCGCTGCAGGCTATTTTGTTTAATTTTTCCCAACAAAAACTTCAAAGATTGTTAAATTAGAGATCCGTTCTATGAAATAAAATTGTGCCACTTCTTACACTTTTTATAAATTAATTGGGTAGATTCGCTGAAATCAGCATCAACCTTTAAAAAAAAAAAAAAAAAACCCTTAATTCAAATAAAATAAAATTCTGATACTTCAATAAATTGACAAAATCTAGGTGAGCTGGGATATCTGTTCTCATAGGCGAGCTCGAAAATAATGAGTGCATTTAATTGGCTAACATGAACGGTCATTATTGGAACCTTTTTGTACTTAAAAAGACAATACTGCGTCTTGTTTGGTTTATTTTTCAAATAATTTTTTATGATTTAATCTGTTAATTACGTAGAACTCGTCGAATTTGTTTAGAATATAAAATTTCAGATTCATCGAATACCTGTACCTAAGTGATTGAGTAGTATTTGTTTAACAATATTTTTTTAAAATTATAATATTTATTTATTTATTTATTTATAAAATAACATTAGGAGATCCTATTCAATCAATTAATTATAGATATCGAATGAATCTGAATTTTCACATGAATAACAAATTCGACAAGTTCTACGTAATAACGGATTGGATCAGAAAAAAATTATACGAAAAACGTGCCAAACAAGGCACAACACGCTCCTCGTGTCCACTTGAATTGTCACGCGATAAGTTCACAAACTGCATATTTTATGATAGAGCTATATAATGACTCATTTTTATTAAGTAGTTAAGAGACAAATGATATCTTATATTATGTAAATTATATTTATTTATCGAAAATGTCACATAGTATCACTTACATTGTACTCTAATTGTATTAAATAAGTTGCCATTTTTTCTATATTTATACATTATAAGTTGTTAACTTATTTAAAAATTTTAAAGCACATGCATTTAGAAACATATATAATGATATTTAACATGGTCATAGTGACATGATCCTCTTCCCCATTCGATTGGGCCGTTACAAAAAATAGAGGAATTTGTACCAAAACTGTTGGAAAACATTATAATAGAAAGAGAAACAGAAAAAAATAGTGAGATTTTTAGGCATAATAAATTATTTTTTTAAACACGTATTTGTCTCCACTTTAAGGGAATTTATTATTGAATTTTTAACAAATCGTCTCCCGTATACAGCAAAATCTATGTTTAGAAATTTTGAAGAAATTTTAAGATTTCTCAAAAAATACTAAATGAATAATACGAGTTTTAAGAGAGAAGAAGAACGTGGGATCAAATGTGTAAGCATTTATTTATAAAATTGGAGTGTACAACTGAAGAATTATACCGTTTTATTAATAACAGTTAAATTATTGTTTTAATAAACAATCGTAACTATTAATAGAAGCTATTTACACTTAATAATGATTCCTAACAAATTGAAAATGATATAGTATTTTTTACCCATGTCAATTAAAATATGGCTTAATTTGGATAAATAATTTATTGGCTTATTTGACTTATAAGCAGTTAAATAAGTAATTTCTTTTGGTTTGCCAAATAAGTAAGATTTAAGTCAATAAGCCCAATAAGTAACTTTTAAGCAAGATTTAAGCTAAAATTATTGCTTATTTAAGCAAATAAGCAAAAAAATAAGTCAAATAAACAAAAATAAGCAAATAAGTAACTTAAAAGCTAAGGTAGCCAAACAAATTTATTTATTTTTATTTTTTCTTATTTTATAATAAACAAATAAATCATTTATTCAAACAGGGCCCACAAATCACCATTTGATTACAATGCACATGCCCAAGTGTTAAGTACCAAGGATGCCAAATAATGCGCTACTTTTCCCGCCCCATGCACATAGCACTATGATGGGATTATTTTTCATATTGCATTTATTATTTACAACTTGTCTAAAAGGCTATCAATTATAATGTAAAGGAAAGTTTTGTAAATTTTTTGTGTGGGCTACACACTTTTCAACCAATATTTTTTTTTCTTACTCATTTATTAGACAAAAATGTTATTTAGACCGATCCACTCATAGACAAGTACAATAATTGAGATTTATTCTTATTTATAAAAATCTCAATTCTTATGCTGTCTGTGGGTGATTTGATGTTTGTGCTTATAACACTATTTATTATAGGATGGTATTGTATTCTAAATTTGAACTTTCAAATTTGTTTTTAAAATTAATAAATAAAATTTATGTAAACAATAAAAAATTCAATGTTTAGTCAAGTGAAAAATCTTCAAAATTTCAAAAAAACTAATTAGCATTTTCTCTTTATATATATACACACACACACACACTCATACATATATTCTTACACACATAAATAATTTGTGAAAAATTATTAGGTACTTCTGGAATATTATGTGATATTACTTAGGTGGTATCCTAGTAGATAAAAAATATACAATACACACTAAGTGAGTCATTTTTATTTTTCACCCATCTAAACAAAAGTGAAGTAACATTGTACTATGCAAAATAATTTTAGTTACATAACTAAATGAAAGCACCGGGTAAATAGAGCATCGAAAATACCGAATAATTACTTATAATTTATGGACACAAAAACTCACAAATTGCCTAAAATAAGATGTGCTAAATTTTGTGAAAGGGTATGTTTAATCCACGGTCATTTTATTTGCATTCACCATTCCTTCTTTTTCGGATGTAACTTATTTATAAAGTCACCTACTATATGTATTATAGCATTTTTATATAATGCATAAATATTCTTATATTTTATAATATGTAGATGTACTGATTAAAATGGTGTGTGCATTTAAAATATCTCTAAAATTAAATTGGCTATGGAGCTATATAAGAATCACAATGCAATATGAAATTAGGGACATAGCAAAAATATCGAGACGAGAGAGACAAGTACTGTATCTATCTTATTATAGGAGCAGAAAAAACTTGTAAAAATAGAACAGTGACATTTGATAGGGATGGGAGGAGCAAGTTTTCCTAAGTCGTGTTTGATTAGGGATTAGAAAGTAGAATTGAATTAATAGTTTTGTGGGCCTTACAATGAAATTGATTGACTATACTATAGCAATCTTTTAAGGACCATTCTCTAAATTGGTGAGATTAATTAACAATATCAAGGAGGATGTGGTGGTATATTAAACTCTTTCTCTTATGATCAAATTTACTTTGTTATTCTTTTATTTCCAACTCTAGCATATGTTCTAAATTAAAGGACGAATATAATTTAAGAAAATAATTTCATCTTTAATCTATTAATCTCATAAAAAATAAATAGATTTATTTAACTGTTCATTCTCTAAAATAAACAAATAGTACGAAATACATTTGTCACTATTAATTTTATCTCTCATTAATTATTTAATAATATTTTACCACATTCTTATTATCACTAACCTTATATCAGTAATCAAACATGGTCTTAAATTTACTCTATTTTTCTGTTTTACTGTTTCTTCCGGTTATTAAACCACGTTTCAAAATGTTGCGGTACAAAATTTTCATGTTTAATTCTATGCTACAAATAAATTAGAAAGAGAGAAATTTGAAAGGGGGAGGGCTACCGGCTACCGGCTACCGGCTACCGGCTACCTGCTACCTTAAACACCCAAATCAGTGACCGACCAGTTCGGTGTGATTTCAAGCACATTTATGGCGTTTCCATAAATTCCTTCAACTACTTATTACTCTTTTTTTTGTTTTCTACCAAATTTATTACTCCCACCACCCTCATTTAAGCCAATGCTTGTCTTTACTAAAGGCATATCAATGCTGACCGTCCATCTCATCAACAAAAACACTATTGTTCTCATGATACATAGTTGGATGCTGACTGTTACGTACTAATTTAGTAATATTAATATTTTAAATATTTAATTTTATATTAATTAAAATATTGATTTATACCTATTTATACGAGCAATATCAGCTTATACTAGTATGTTTCAATAAATACTGAATGCGTATTAATGCATAATTTTTTTTAATAATTCAAGTTTCAAATAATAACGCAAATGAAAAGTTCATATACTAATCAATATTAAGTCATTATTAATAATCTCAAATGCAAATTTTATATATTTTTAAGTTCACTCTCTTATTATAAATAATAAGATTAAAAATTAATTTAAATTAATTAATTTACATATTATGGTAGATTAATATTTATTTTATACTAAAATATTTTGTTGTTGAATAATATTTTAAAAAAACCATATATAATATTTTATAACAATAAATTTAAAACGATATCCGATATTTTACCGGTATCAGTACGTACCGTACCAATAAATACTAAATGCGTATTAGTGCATAATTTTTTTTTAATAATTCAAATTTCAAATAATAACGCAAATGAAAAGTTCATTTACTAATCAATATTAAGTCATTATTAATAATCTCGAATGCAAATTTTATATATTTTTAAGTAGACTCTCTCATTATAAATAATGAGATTAAAAATTAATTTAAATTAATTAATTTACATATTATGGTAGATAAATATTT
>JAULJZ010173631.1:0-48508 GCA_032270985.1 Heliamphora pulchella
TCTGTTGTGAGAGAGAGAAAGACAGACGAGGTACGTTCGTAGCCGATCCTTGGTGGTGTTCCAACGTTCGGGTCAACTATTTTATTCTGGAAGAGTGACGCCGGTGGAAAACCTACAACACCCTCGATAGGCGGTGAATCATTCTTAAGGAAACTGCGTTTGCAGGACTCGGTTTGTATATTCTGTTCATGTTATTTTCTGCAATTTCGTTTTATGCAAATTTTATTTATTGTAATCGTTGAAAGTTAATAAAAATGTATTTTCTGAATCACCGAACATGTATCTTGTGGCGTTATATTTCTCCCAAACAGATATATTTGATAATATTAATAATGAGATTATTTTGCAACACTTTTAAAATATAAAAATTTGTTGGATTAAATTATAAAAATATATGTATTTACATGTCTTTTTGTTAAAAAGATAATACCAATATATAGTATTATTTTTTTGTTAGTGATTCGAGAAGTTCAAATAATTTTATTAAGTTTATTGAAAATATGCGATGGATATGATCATATACTATAATATTAATAGAATTTAAATTATCAATGACACCAGTGATAAAAATTATTAGAGTCACTGCTATTTGTAGACATAGATACATTGTGCTGAACTACGTAAATTTTTATTTAATTTTTTCTTTTTAGTCTATTTATTGTGCTTCTAATCAAAGTCATAATAGAAGATCGAGTACATGTGTATTTTTTATACCGATATAGATCAAAAGTTATTAAATTGCATAAAGAAAAAAGAAAATATTTCGTACGAACAAAAAAAAAAAAAAAATGAAGGGCGGCCTGATTTATGAATACCAGCGACATAAATGCAAAAAAGGGTTAGAATTTAATTATTGCATGCTACCCTAGGAATGGTGAAGTGCGCAGAATAGTTTCAATTAATTTCCTGGATGGCTTTGACTTGGTTAAGGGATTTGCTTCAGTGTGATAGATGGGTATATATATATATATATATATACGGAATATAGATAGATAGATATAGCGGAAGAATATGAGGATAAGTGTCTCATAAAGTTTTTGTTAGCACTGCGAAATCATTCCGAGGACCATAATTTTTAGATTTTGATTAGTTCAACAAGATTGGACAGAATTACCTAAAATCAAAATTGATCAGTAGTGATCGAATTTGATTGCTGGTGATCATGTGCGATCGGAAGTAATTTAGTTCAATCAATGGAGATATACTAATTATCAATAGATACAACTTGGATTTTAGTTCCATGTAAAATCAAGTCAGATGGTGATGATTTACTGATTCGATAGATAATTGACAACCATTACATCTCGACAAATTGATGGAGTGACGACAGACATCTCGACTAATAAGTATCGGGCATCTCGGTGTAAAGGTATGGTCCATACTAGTTCGAATATGATAGATTGATAACAAAGACAAAATCAATATCAACACCAGTTATTTTTAGGATGATTTGTAGAATATTTCAAGTTAAGATGAAGATTGTTAGGTGTATGCCTTTTATTCTGTCTAATTCATATAATTAGATTTTTTTTTTACATATATTTGAATTGGACTAGAGTCCTGAAGCTCAATACATATAGGGCTTTGTTTATAATTATATGGGAGTTAGGATTTTTAGGGTTTGTCTATAAATAGAACCTAATAATTCGAATAGATTTTCGTTGAGAGTTAAATCAAATAGGTAGAGATATAGAGAAAGACGAAAAAATACCAGGGCCACCGAGGTGACCTTTGAGCAGGAAAATAAAGTTTGTTTCAAGATTTGGGTTGTGGGTGTTGGATTTTGGGAATTTTTTTATCTCATGATTATACATTCTACGATTATAGTAGATTATCTCTCTTACGCGTAGACCGTAAATCGCTGTGTGATTTTTTCTTTGGTATGTTCATTGTTATACTTTCGATTGCATTCGAAAATTAGTAATTAAATTCTAACATATAGTGCATATATATATTTGTCCATTCTTTCATTTTTCCCGAGGCTTGTCCGAGGCCTAGCACTATAGCAGCTCGATTCGAGCCCACCCGAGCCCGAAAATCCTAAAAACGAGCCTGAGCAGCCCCCCTCAAGCCTGTGGATCGGCTCGGCCAGAGGCCCGACCCGTTTGGCTTGTCCATATGGCCTGAATATTAGTACATAATAATATTAATATATAATAAGTAAACTATAAACTAATATTAATATATAATATGTAAACTAATAAACTAATAGACTTGTAAACTATAAACTTATATTAAACTTATAAACTAATAAACAAATAAACTATAGAGAAATTTAAGCATAGATCCTATTATCAGCTAATAATCAAGATTTAGTCCCGTAGTTTAAATTGTAAGGGTTTTAGTCCCATTGTTAGTATAGCTTACCTAAATACCTTTCAGGCTAAAAGAAAAAACATGCTGATAATCTAGGAGTGGAGAATGCGCGCAACGGTTCATCTTACTTTTTTCGAAATCGAATCAACTACGAATGGAATGTGGAGATTATCACGGAGAACATCCTTCTCCGAATCGATTTCGGTGTAGGTTGTTGACCTATATTCAGAAACCCTAATTGCTCCAAAAAAATGACTCGCCACCATAGAATCGATTGGTGAAAACTCGGAAGGGTACATATCGATTTTCCAAGGGGCGCAAACTCAACAGGCTTGATACTAAGAGATTGAATCATTTTGTAGAGGATTGTTGGCCTTCATTCATCCACATTTCAAATCTGCAGGTTAGTTTTTTGATATTTTTTGGGGATTTAATTGCTTCAATGTGTTCATCTACTTTACCTTTTGTGCGAATCGAAAATGTTTGTGGGTTGTGATATTGAAATTGAAGTGTGTACGAAATGAACTAATGTATAGTAGGTATAGTTTAACTTGAGTTTGTAGCTGTTGGGTATGTCTTGTGTCGAAAATCAAAAAAATCATTACCAAGAGATAATTTCATCACTTGAGTTTGTTCACTTTTTTTTGCACTAACGTATAATTTTGCTGGGAATGCCAAGTGATAAATGCATCACTTGGTCATCATGTATCACTATGGCTGAGTATTGGTCAGTGTTTTTTTTGTTGCAGTGGATACCAAGTGGTAAATGTATCACTTCGTAACCTAGTATCTCCCCAAGCCAGTTTTGGCCTTTTCGTTTTTATGATTGCTTCATGTCAAAAGTATCATAGGATAAACTAGCCATTAATGTATCACTTGGATGTCATGTATCATGTTACTTTTGTGTGAACTGAAAACTTTTGTGGGTTGAAATCCATTAATGTTTGTGGGTTGTAATATTGAAATCCAATTGTGTACGGAATGAATCAATGTAGCATTATGGTATGTTCTGTGTCAAGAATTCAAAAATTCATCAACAAGACATGATTGCATCACTTGAGTTTGTTCACCATTGTTTAAGCTAATGTGTTGTGAGACCTGGTTCCTTCTTATTTTCACATGTATATTTGACATGTTGGTTACCACTTTAATCGTTTTACAGAACAACATGTTTATATATATGTGTTATGCATGCGGGGGTTGGGTGTTGTTTCTTTGCTTGGGTTTTCACCCAGCAACGGCCGCTCGAGCGGTGGCCTATCTGCTCGAGCGGGGGTGTAGCAGAGTGTTATGTCGATAGGGGACCGCTCGAGCGGTGGAACCCTAGCGCAAAATTCTATAAGACAACTCATATCTTGATTTTTGAGCCAAAACTTATTCTACAAGCTTCTCGCTTGAGCGGTGGAACCCTGGTGCAAAATTCTATAAAAACAGCTCATGTCTTGATTTTTGAGCCAAAGCTTATTCTACAAGCTTCTTCTCTCTCACTCTACACAAAACCTCAACTTTTTCTCTAGCTTTTTGGTGGGCTTGAGCCTGGTTTTTGGCGATCGATTAGCGTATCCTTGTTATCCTTGTCGAGGGCTTCGCATCCATTTGGATGGAATCTCGTTTAGATGACGTTCGTTTTTCGTCGGGGTTCAAAGCTTTGAGTTTTTAACTCATCGAGGTAGGATCCTAGATTAACTTGTCTTTAAAGGGTGCTATGTGTGATTATATGCTTTTTTATCGATTGACAATGCTATAAATGTTGTATTTTATGTTTAAACCATATTTGTTGGAAGAAAAGCTTGTTTTGCGTTTTCTTATAGTTTATTACATGTTGTGGACACATGAATGTTCGTGGTTTTCACAAAGAAGGTTTGAAAACGAGGTGATTTATGAAAATTTTGAGAAAAAATCGTATATTGGAGGTTTGGAGCTAACCCTCGGGGTTGAGTCTCAGATTTTTAAACATTTTGGTAAAAACAGTGGAAACATGTTTTAAATGTTGTTCGGTTTCTATGATTAGTGGGTGACAGGCGGATGGCCATTGTATCTTTTTATACATGATTGATGTATAGTGTGAAATGTTTTCGTAGTTGAGCTACGTGTTGATTTTGAATGATTCTACAGATGTGTCGTGACAGTGTGGTGGGTGCTTTGCTCCCTCGGGTTAAGCCCGTAAATGAAGTGGTTGCCCCTGTGTGAGGCGTGCGTTGTTGTGACTCCGTATAAAACTTGTCATTACCTAGCAAGTCTGTATGGCTTGGGTCTGGGGTAATGGACAAGTGCCTATAGTTGTTACCTTTGTCCCGGGTATGACAGAGTCGGTACATAGGAATCATTCTCGGGTGTATGATCCGAGTAAAAAATAACGTTTTGTTACTATTTTTTTTTAACCGTGAAACGCTATTTGCATTGTTTGAAATGCGTGGTTTTAAGGATGGAGAAACCATTTTGAGACTCATGTGAATCGAATGAAAACTCGTTTTAAGGATTATATGGTTGAGTCGACTTTATGCTATGTGATTACATATCCTGCTTTACTACATTATAGTCTGTTATATTGGGTTTCGACTCTCGTTGTGGGATTTATGAAAATCTTTGTCAGGTGTAGGTGATCACGAGGGGATGATTTAGAAGAGCCCGAGGTGGTGGAAGACTTTTGTTTAGTTTTCTCTTTTGTTATGGAATCATGTACTCTTACATGTATTGTCTGTTCTTGAAGGCATGTTTTGTAAGCCTTGAGCCGATATATTATGCATGTATGAAATAGAATGAATATTATTTTGAGAGATGAACTTTGGGTACTCTTTTGATTCCAAATACTATATATTTGGTTGTTTGTTTTACAAATGAAACCTCATTTTCATAAAAATGTGGTTCAGTGGATTTTTTATGTGACCTTGGATTTTTGGGGCGTGACAACTTGGTATCAAAGCTCTGAGTTCGAATACCTAAGAGCCATGGGAAGAGGGTGCATCACCTTATGAAGATGATTGCGTGTGCTTGATTGCATGTGTTTAAGTATTTTTATAACATAAGCATGATAGCTTGTTAGCTTGCGTATGCGTGAGTATGGAGGTTGGACCTTAGGATTGATTAGTCTTGTCTTAAGGCGTTTGGATTAACAAATTTGAAAACCAAGTTAGAAATGCGTTAGGCCGATGTGCTTTCTAGCAAGAAATCTAAGTAGCTTATCCAAATTAACGCGTCACTCTTGTCGGTTCTCCTCAATATGTGAGATCTGTTTACGTGATCTTAAATGGCTATGCGTTAGCATGATTATATATTTTATGTTAGTAATAACGCGATGCATGAAAGCTTATACTGCTATGTCCATGCGGGGAGGACGAGGCCGTGGTCGTGGTTTAGGCCGAAGGGATGCTTCAGTCCTAGATGTTCGGGATGCTAATGCTCCCCAAGGACCTGTTGACGAGGTAGATTTGCTGCGTGAGATGATAGGTTCCATCTGACAGCTGGACGAGGCCGCTAGGGGAAGGGAGAGTGTACTTGAACCGAAGGCGATGGTTGCAATGCACGAGTTCCGACATCTTGACCCTTCTACTTTTGTCGGGGATCCCAATCCCTCGGTAGCCACATAATGGATGGAGCTGGTGACCAGGATTCTGAATACGCTTTCGATTGTGCAGGATGACCTGAGAGTTGCGTTTGTTGCATTCCAGCTGAGAGGGGGTGCCCATGAATGGTGGAAGTTTGCCAGAACTACAGTGGGAGGCACTTGAGAGGATTTTACAAAGGCATTTCTAGAGAAGTACTTTCCGGAGACCTTGAAAGATCTTTACCGGGAGGACTTTCTTTTTCTTACCCAGGGGCGATGACGGTGGTTCTGTACGAGGCCGAGTTTACTAGCTTGTCCTAGTTTACACAAGAGATTGTGGCGACAGAGGAGTTTCGTGCAAAGAGATTCAAAAGGGATTTGAGGCTCGTAATTCGAGATAGAGTGGTGGCATTTAGATGCGCGTCTTTACAGACTTGGTGGAGACAGCCATTACCAAGGAAGATACCCTAAAAGAGACGTGTAGGGTTCGAGCTAGTAGGAGCCAGCAGGATGGGGCAGGTGCACAGTTTCAAGGGCGCAAGAACAAGCGCCAGAGGTCATCTGGTCTGAGTTCTTGTCTTGTGGGGTCGTATCAGCTGTAGTTTTTCACACATGCACCTTCAGTGGCCTCAACGGAAAGGCTGGAGCAGAGAGAGCTTATTTTTTATCGATGCAGATAGCTAGGGCATCGTTCAACGAAGTTCTCGCAGAGGGGCCAGGTTTAAAGTTCAGCGCCGATTTAGTCGCAGGGAAGAGTTCCACCAGTATGTTTTGGGTGCGGCCAATCGGGGCACATTCGTAAGAACTGTCCCCGAGGAGAAAGAATACAGAGTACAATAGGAGCACCAGTTACTCTGCCCGTGTAGGGACTATAGATCTATCAGAAGCCTGGGGCTCAGACATCTAGGATTGCAGACGGGGGTGCTTCAGTACAGTTGTGCGACAGTCGACGGTCCAGGGCTATGGTGGATAGACTAGAGGAGCACAGGGCCGAGTGTACACCATTCCTGATCCCATTTCTTCCAGGGCACCGATTGTGCCTGATGCTGCAGCTATGACATCAATGATCAGAGGTACTCTCTTAGTATATTGATAATGGGCTAGTGTTCTTATCAACACGGGAGCATCGGATTCCTTTATTTTCTCTGCTTTTGCATCTGCATTGGGGTTGGAGACGGACTTGTTGGGTAGTGCATTGAGTGTAGAGCCCCCGATCGGTGGGAATGTGATATTGGGTCGAGTTTGTAGATCCTGCAAGTTGGAGGTCGCCAGTCGTTGTTTAGAGTTTAATTTCATCATTCTAAACATGACCATGTTTGATGTCATCCTAGAGATGGACTGGCTGACCACCTATCATGCCTTTATTTATTGCGATCGATAGAGGGTATCAATTTGTACGCCTGAAGGTGATTGCTTTTGTTTTGTGGGAGATCATGACGAGGATTTGGTGACCATGCCCAATGTTATTCGGAATCGAAGGAATCTGGGTTTCCTTTTTTCTGCTCTCAAGTTGGACGAGGTAGTTGGGGTTCGAGGAGGGTTTCCCTTAGTGGCTTGTGACTATCCAGATATATTTCCTGACGATCTGTTCGAGTTGCCACCGAGTCGTGAGATAGAATTTTCTATCGATCTGGTTTCGGGAGCTGCTCCTATTTCGATGCCATCTTACCATTTTACACCGACTGAGTTGCGAGAACTCAAGGTACAGCTTCAGGAGTTGCTTGATAAAGGGTTTGTACATCCGAGTACGTCACCGTGGGGAGCTTCAACGTTTTTTTCTAAAAAGAAGGATGGGTCTTTGAGGTTGTGTATTGACTACTGAAAGTTAAATCAAGTAACAGTGAAAACAAGTATCCTATGCCGATGATTGATGACTTGTTTGATCAGCTAAAGGGTTCGAGTTGTTCTTCAAAAATTAATTTAAGGTCAGGGTACCATCAGTTGAGGATTAAGGACGAGGACATAGCGAAGACTGCCTTTCGAACTCGTTATGGTCACTATGAGTTTTTGATGAACCATTTCTTTCATCCGTATCTAGACAGTTTTGTGGTTGTGTTCGAGGATGATATTCTTATCTATTCAACCACAAGGGAGATACATGAAGAGCACCTGTGTATTGTTCTATAGATTTTGAGAGAGCACCATTTGTATGCAAAATTTGAGAAGTGTGAGCTTTGGACGTCCAAGGTAAAATTTCTTGGACACGTGGTATCGAAGGATGAAGTATCAGTGGATTCTTCGAATACTAATACAGTGATGGATTGGGAACAACCGAAGAATGTATTTGAGAACCGCAGCTTTTTGGGTTTGGCAGGCTACTATCGGCGATTCGTGAAAGATTTTTCTAGACTTGCTGCGCCGATGACGCGTCTTACGCGAAAGGGAGTCATGTCGTTTAGAGTGATCCCTGTGAGTTGGCATTCCAAGGGTTGAAGAAGAGGTTGACTAGTGCACAAATGTTGGTTATTCCAGAACGAGGGCTAGGTTACACAGTGTATTGTGATGTGTTGCACGATGGTTTGGGTTGTGTTCTGATGCAGAAAGGTAAGGTTGTAGCTTATGGATCTCGATAGTTGAAGACTCACGAGAAGAACTATCTGACACATGATTTGGAGTTGGAAACCGTGGTTTTTGCCTTGAAGACATGGCCGCATTGTTTTTATGGTGAGCACTTTGAGGTTTTCTACGATCACAAGAGTTTAAAATACTTATTTTTGCAAAAAGACCTAAATCTACGCAACGTCGGTGGATGGAGTTATTGGAAGATTATGACTTTGAACTGTAGTACCATCCAGGAAAGCCAATATCGTGGCCAACGCTCTTAGTAGGAGATCTCATGATTCGTTAGCTTCCATTGCCATGCGAGAATGGGACATGCTTGGAGAGGTTAGTGAGTTTCATCTATGTCTCGGAGAGACAGGGAAGGGTGCAACCTTATTTTAAGTGGTTTCACGACCTATGTTGGTTACTCGTGTACTAGAGGTGCAGCAAACATATCAGGAGGCTTAGATGTTATGGGACTGTATTGCTAGTGGAAAGGACACCACGGGATGGTTTGTGAGCATGAATCAGAGTTTGAGATTGGTAGAGAGATTGTTTGTACCAGAGTCGTACTGTGCCGATGTACTACATGATTTTCATCATTCTTGTCTTGTAGTATGTGGCGTTGGGATTTACGAGTTTTGAAAATATTTCAAAAATATGGGGATTCAAAGATGTTTAGAAAATATTTTAACACCTTGAAAGTCAAAATTTAAAAATCCCTTCTTGTTGAAAATGGAGTCGCCACTTAGTTTTTGAGAAAAATTAAGAAAAATGAAAATGGCTACTGATCTTTAAAACGTTTAACCAGAGAAAGAGGATTCGGGGGCTAAGGTACAAATCGAAAAATGTGTTAGGCACCCCCGTTCGTCCAACCGTAAGGTTGGCTTCTACTAATCATCATTGGTTCTTTAATAAGATTTCTCAGATATATGCAAATAAAGAAAATAGAGACAAAGAGAGAACATCCAAAATCAAATATAGAAAATACATAATATATGTACATAGCATTCCAAATCAAAACAAATATTAAAATAAAAATCCTAAATCCTATGGCATGCAATTTCTAACTAAAAGATACATGGAACACTCCCACATGCAATTTCTAACTAAAAGATACATGGAATACTCCCACATGCAATTTTATCAAGATAATCTAAACTAGCATGGTCCAAATGAAAGAGTAAAAATAGGCTAAAGATATTAAAATTACCTAAATATGATTTGCTACAAAATAAGCTAAACTACTCTAAACATGCATTTAAAAAAAAATAACTAAAATATGCATAACGTTCATTTAGAAAGGAAAATATGAATATGATAAGCACTAAAAATGAAAGATGCACAAGAAAGAAAGTCTACTAACAAAAGAAACAAAGATAAATGTATTTTGATAAAAGAGAGTTTGAATAAGAAGTTTGTAAAAGATGCGAAATGAAATGGTTAAAAAATACTATTAAAAGAGAACCTAACTATTTACATAATAAATGAAAAAGAAAAGAAAAAAGAAGAAATCAAAAGAAATGAAAAGAATGATAGAAAATTATAATGCTATTTAAATGTGATAATTAACTTAAAAATCTTTTTATAGTTCTTGGGTTTAATAAAATGATAATGTTAACATTAAAAAGTAGGAGAAGGACTAAAAGAAAAGGAAAACAAATGCTAACAATAAAGAAAAGAAACACTAATAAGGGAAAAATTAAACTAACACTAAGAGAAAAAGAAAAAGAAAATAGAACATTATAAAGAAATTTAAAACTAGCAATGGAAAGAAAATAAAATGCTAGAAAAAGAACATTTACAAGAAAAGAAAATAATGCATTGAAGAAAAATTACATTAATGCTAAAAGAAAAGAAACTTTAAACTGAAATGGACATTAGTATTAAAAAAAAAAGAAATAAAGAAATAACACAATTAAATTAACTATTAACTAATCTAGAAAAGAAAGAAAAGAAAGAAAGAAATAAAATACTAACAAAGGAAATACTAAATTAAAATTAAAAGAAAAATTATCATTAAATAGGTGCAATATTGACAATTGCAACTATTTTTATGTAAGTGCTTTTTATTGTAACAATAACGACATTATTTAGTCGTATTGTCAAATTATATTAGCACTAATTAATGAATTAAAGAAAGAAAATACCAAATGTGTTAAGTGTGAATAAGAGGAAGTTAATAACTAAACAATGAACCAATTACAAAAGGCAATTTAAACAATAAACGAGTTTAATTACGTAAACAAAAAGAAACATGCAAATTGAAATTGAAAGTTAACCTGATCACTCCAAAAGAGAGAAAATGGAGTTAGAAGGATCGGGGATCCAAACGAGGTACCTGGATTGCTTAGGAATCCTCAAGTCGGGGAAATAGTGCTTCAATGGTTCAATCCTTGGGTGATGATCCAAGCAGGGTTTCGGCGTCGGGACTCGAAATTGCTCTGCAACTCGGTAGAGCTTCTCTCTCAAAACCTCTCTCTAATTTTTCTGTCCTTGAAAACGTACTAGGGGTACGGTATTTATAGAGTTCTTCAACCAATGAGGTGCTACCACGTTTTAAGACATGTTAGGCCATTTGAAGTTGGCGATCACTACAATGCAAGTTGGCGGTTGCCATGTTTTTGAAAGGTTCCACAAGGTTCTATTGGCGGTCGCCACAATGCAAGTTGGCGGTCGCTGGTTTGGAGGTGGCGGTCGCCACTTTTGGCTAGGGTTTCCAAGAGATTCTATTGGCGGTTGCCACAATGAATATGGCAGTCGCCTTACTTGGACAGTAAGTTTCGAAGGTTTGATAAAATTTCTTTGGTTTGAAGGTTCCGGGTTCAAATACCGAGCTTGGATCACTTCCCTTGGATTGAACTGAATCACTATTTCACGTGTTTTCATCATCGAATTCACCTAAGATTAGGCGGGGTCAAATTGGGGTGTCTACAGTTGTCCCTCTTTGATATAACTTGCATAGTAACGCGTGAAGCAAGTTATATCAAAGACCCAGAGACAACAACCATTTGACCAAGCCGTCATTCTTAGGCTACAAACACACAAACATACATAGGATGTTGGTCGTACTCGAATTTTCATAGAGTATAGTGTAATGCATGATAATAAAAATGATGCATGATAAGTATAGTGTAATGCAATGCGAGTCAGTTTAAGGTCCTGAGGAGGACCGACGAGTCAGTTTAGGGTCATGAAGAGGACCGACGAGTAGTTTAGGGTCATGAGGAGGACCGACGTGTCAGTTTAGGGTCTTGAGGAGGACCGACGAGTTAGTTTAGGGTCATGAGGAGGACCGACGAATTGGTTTAGGGTCTTGAGGAGGACCGACGAGTCAGTTTAGGGTCATGAAGTGGACCGACGAGTTAGTTCAGGGTCTTGAGGAGGACCGGTGAGTCAGTTTAGGGTCATTAGGAGGATTGACGAGTCAGTTTAGGGTCATAAGGAGGAACGACGAGTCAGTTTAGTGTGTGTTCTTTGGCAACATGGCGGTCGCCAAGCCCAAATCCCTATGACGTGGCGGCCGCTGGGTAAAAACCCTTCCAACATGGCCGTTGCCATGTGCCTCTTCACTGACATGGCGGTCGCTCACTTTAGAAATGGTGACCGCTCACTTTAAACGCGCATATGATCCTTGAGACGCGCAGGTGAGGGCTCATTCTCTCATATCCTTTCTCTCTCTAGCTTTCTCGTGCTCTCAAATCCTCTCTTGCTCTTCTAAGCTTCTAATCTTTTTCTCGCTTTCTTCTTGCTTTATACGATGTTCACACTACTTTTTGTGATCCCATTTCTCTTTATAGCGGGCCAGGGCCAGGGAGAAGACGACCTGGGGGCACGTCAAGGCCCCTCTGCTACTGGTAGTTCTTCTAGCGGGGTCACTACCACGCAGCCCACTACTGCGCTAAACGCCCTGGTTCTCGAGGAAGAGCGTGCTTCCCACCGGGCTGCTGAGAAGGCACGGGCAGCTGCCGAGGCACAGGCTGCTGCAGATGCTGCTACGGAGGCTGCGGTGGCTGACTTTTTAGATCCTGACGTTGGAGTGGGTCACCCAGCACCCTTCGACCCGCATACTTATGCTCCACTACCTCATCGCGTAGTTCCACGCGTGATGAGACGCTACAAGCCTCCTGCTGACGCGGTTGCTGTTGACATTCTTCTGCGAGAGCCTGACCACCATATTTCTCGCTGGTGACCTTCGGTATGTACCTTTCCTCACTGTCTTTAATACCAAATTATGATATATCAAACGTAGATGCATGCCTAGGGTTTCCCAGATGATATGATAATGTGTTTTGATATGATGATGAATGATGATGATGATGATACTGATGATTTATTTTGATGAGTTTGATGAATGATTTTGATGATGTGGATGACGATTGGGATTTGAACATAGCTTAGGTACCTATGCAATGGAGATTAAAATAGTAGGGATACTTAGGATTTGAACAAACAACGAAAATGGCAATTATTTTAGTGAAATGCTTGAATTTACTATTTTTATTTTTAGAGAAAACATAAGAAATTGAGGGGGCATTTTTTTTAAAGGGTAATTTTTATCAAACTCTAGAAATTTAAGGGGTATTTTTCAAAACGTTAGGGATATTTTTGAGAATTCTTAGAAAAATTTTGGAAAGAATTTTAGAAAATTGGGACAAATTTTAAATTTTTTTTAGCATGATTAACACGAAATGATAGAGATTCGCCTGGCGCACTAGGGTTTGGGATTCCTAATCTTTTATTAGGACGTGCAAAACCAAAAGGATCGTCACTTACACACGAACCTAGGGTTAGGGTGCCTAGTTTTATAGGGTTTGAAAGAACTGAAGGGGCATCACTCACACACGAACCTAGGGTTAAGGTGCCTAGTTTTCTAGGGCTTGAGAGAACTGAAGGGTCATCACTTACACACGAACCTAGGGTTTTGCTTTCAGATATTTCTCTACACTTTGCTTGCTTGAGCTGTTCTTTATATATTCTCTGCCCATTTTTTTCTTTTCAAGTTGGTCATTATGTCAGAGGCTTCGGAGGTTCTACCTCTGGAGAGGTATTGGAGTGGTATGATGCCCTCCCTGCTCCTCGCCGGGCCATATTGACGCATCCGGCTTTGCTCGATTCATTCCCTTGTTTGGTAAGACGAGCAACGATCGGGTCTAGCTGACGGCCTTGGCAGAGTGGTTGTGGGATACCACCAATACCTTTCACTTTACCAGTTTCGAGGCCACTCTGACGTCTCTAGACTTCGCACTCATCACCGGTATCCGGGTTGGGGGAGCTCCTATCCCGTTTGATCCATCCATAGCCTAGTCGACCGACGCACTGCTATATTTCCTTGGAGCCATCCCTGTATAGATGGATCACGACATAGTCAGATACACCTGGTTTTTTGAGAGATTCAGGTATTTCTACTGCATCGAGCCTCGCCACTTCGAGTGGGTTGCCCGGGGATTTCTGATGTATATGTTCGGTACCTCCTTGTTTTCGAACAAGGAGAATACCGTTCATTTACATTACTTGGGCACCCTAGCTCGTCTGGACCGGGTTGCTACTTATGACTGGGGAGGAGCCGCTCTCGCTACACTCTACAGCTTCATGCGGACTTTGACCCGGTTCTCCCAGGAGCTCAGCATCAAGGGATACTTGAGGGTCTGGGAGGTACGGTTTAGTTTTTGCAGTTCTCCCTTCATTTCTGTTATCTGTTATTATCTGCTTGCTGACATCTTCTTCTTTACAGTTGTGGACCTATGAGTTCCTCGGGCTTCACGTCCCAGCAAACTCTTCTGCGGACCCTTCGGTCATTCCCCGTGCAGCTCGGTTGTCCCGAGGGCTGAAGGGGAAGAAGGCTGGGGGGAAGGATATTGATCGATTTCGGGTTTCACTGGATCGGCTGACTCTCGATCAGGTATCATTCTTACTATTCCCTGTATCATACTGTTCACTGCACTGTACTATTTCTGTTCTTTCCGACTCTGTACACTGATCACTATATTTTGTACACTAACTGTCGTACTGCACTATGTTTATTCTCACTGTTTATTGCATTGCACTATATTTTGAATTGCTACAGGTCAATTGGGGCTTCTGGCACAGTCAGGATCCTACTTCGAGACGGATCCTGCTAGAGGGTCCATTTGGATAGGAGTACTATCTAGGAGAGCGAGTGGTTCGTAAGTCGCTTGGCCTGGATCACTTCCAGATCCCAGTGGTCCTTCTAGCCTGTATGCGCCGGACCGATCACTTGAGTCGGGTAGATTTTCATTTGGAGCTGGTGGGGACGCATGCTGCAGAGCTGATGGTACCAGAGGGGGACTACACAGCCTGAGCCCGGTCCCATATGTTAGGACCACTAGGTCCTGGTTCGGTTGCCCCTGGTGGTAGGAGGAGACGGATGCCAAAGGACGAGGGAGCTGGTGTTGGTGCAGCTGCTGATGCTGGAGTAGGGGCTGCTACTGGTGATGCTGCTGGCGGGATGCGGGGCCCAGAGATTCCATGGGATGTCCAGACTGTAGCATATGGCTTCCCTTTTTCTCTACCAGTCCCTGTTCCGCCAGCGCCGGAGTTCAGGGCTAACATCAGCCAAGTTAGTCTCCTACCTTTCCTTCAGTCACTTGTTCTTTTTTATCTATCTAGTTTTCCTAAACTGTTCCCTTTTTCAGGTCGATCAGGCTTGGTTAGACCGTACGATGCTGATGGTCACCGGCATGAGGGTACTTGTCCTACAGATGGATGCCTCAATGCGAACAGCCGGCATTGCTTTCACGCCAGTAGCCGTTGTGAGTAGCTTGCATGCTATTTTCTTCATTTTTTGTCTTTATTCTGTTCTGAGTCTTACTTCTCTCTTGATAGCCTCCAGTTCCAGCTACCGGTATAGTGCCGCCACATGCTCCGATTAAGCCTCTTGCTCCAACCCCAGCCCCGGTTCGAGGTCGTCGTTCTCGGGCATCTTCTCGGGCCCGTTCCAAAGGATCAGTCTCATCTGCTCGGAGCTGATCCAGAGTTGTCTCTTCCTCTGGCAGTGATGATGGCGATGAATTTGACAGACTCTTCGAGGATGATAGCTCAGAGGAGGCCGGCCCTTCCTCCCGCCGAGTCCGCCCGAGGCACACTTGAGAGAGAGAACTTCCGCCCCCATTCCCTAGTTTTATTTATCTTCTGCTACATTTATTTTGATGGGCCTACATGCCCTAGTTTGACACATTTTTACACATTTACCTGCTCCATGGGCCTGTGTGCCCTAGTTTGCTATTTTATTGGGCCTGGGTGCCCCGATTATATTTTGATACATTCTGATGTATTTTGGGCCTTCGTGCCATTTATTACTCCACATACTTATCCGTTCCATGACTTTTCTTTATTTTTTGCTCAAACTGCCTTGGATGCATAATTCAAATGCCACAACTTATACAGATCACACAAACTGCAAACTGACACACACCCGCCGTGTTCAAATATGGCGGTCGCCATAATACAACATGGCAGTCGCCACTTATAAGGAGACTAACATGGCGGTTGCTATTTTTAACCTGGCGGTCGCCTGGTCAAAAAGCTGATATCACTGTACTATGCTTTTCAGAGTTGGCAGTCGCCCACTCCAAGGTGGCGGTCGCCACTTTGAACGTGCCTTTTGTCGAAATTTTAATTTCTCGTCTTTTCTTGCCTTATAAATACAGCCCTGAAGGCCTCATTTTCTGTTATTCCGACTCAGATGGCTTCTCCTCTTTCTGCATGGATTGAGGCATTCTCCCATATTGAACGTTTAAACTTTGCCCCTTTCGGCCTCAATGCCCTTTTCTCACTGAGGACCGTAAAGATTAACAGACCATTACTATTAGCTGCTGCACAACTGTGGGATCCGCAGTCTCACGTCTTTCAATTTAGCCTTGAAGAGCTATGCCCGACTGTGGAGGAGTTCGCTGCTATTTTGGATTTGGCCCCATGAAGCTCCGTTGCTGTTCCCACTTTCTTTCTCTCGACTTGACAGCAGGTGATACAGCTTTGTGATCTATCTAGGATGGAGGCCTCTCTTCTGACACAGGATGACTGCCTCGACATACCTTGGATCATTGATAGATTCCATCATACTGGTGACCTTAGTGACCTCGACTTTCAGTTGCGGCGACGCTATGCACTTTGCTTATGTCTTCTTGCCCAGTATCTTCTTGTCTCTTCTGATGGGCGGGTTAGCTGTGCATTGATTGACATTGCCGGTTAGATGTGGATGGAAATGGATTTTGTACCACTTGTCTTGGCCGAGACACTACTGGGTTTAGATGCCGTTCATCATGGTGAGACCACTACTTTTGCTGGCAGCCTCTTACTTCTTCAGGTAAGCTCACAACCTCTCCCTTTATCAGACTTTTGTCATACTGCAAGGCTTCTCTTCTTACTGTTCTAACTTTTGCTGCAGATCTGGTTGATGGAGAAGGTAAATCTTGTGCAGAAACTACCTACTGATAGGCACAGTGCCTCAGCCTTTTTGTATCATCCCTGTTATCAGATATGCGACACCGAGGCAGCCTGGCGATAGTACCTTTTTTCTCTGACTGGCCCAGATATTACCTGGCAGTGCCCCTGGTGGCGGATTCCTGCCATGACTCTGACTACTATGGATCATCCGGGTGTTCTGCTAGTCGGTGTATGCTAAACTACATTCTACTACCCCATCGGATTATGCGGCAATTCGATCGCAGTCATATCATCTTTCCTAGTATTCGAGGTCGTCTATTCTCATCTGCGCTGCGGGCTCCATTTCTAGCACTATATCAGGATGCCTGGCCTTCTCGTTTACGTATGGAGATGCAAGAGTTGCAGTGTCCCGATCTTTCTGATGAATACAAGACGTGGCTAATGCAGGATCGGGAGAAGAAAGATAGAGAAGAGGGAAAACAAGCAGCAAAGAGGAGGAGGATTTGAGGACCTCTGCTTTGTTTTGAAAATTTCATAGCTTTCCCTTTTTTTGTTTGTAGAGTTTGGGACTTACGTACCCCTCCCCCCTCCCCCCGTTATTTTAAAAAATCTTGTAACTCTGATCAAAGTAATGAAAACTATTGCTTTTATGTTTAAGATGGTTCAGATTTATCCAAAGTTTTTCAATGACTTTATTATTAAAATTCATAAACAAATTTGCACTGGTCTTACTTAGATTCAAAAATGATAAAAAATAAAGAATGTGGCCGGACTTCTTAGAAGAAGTTGCCTACGTATCCAAAAAGATGGAATCAGGCCTTAACGTAGTTCAAGCTTAGTTTTCACTCAGGTATTGACACTCTTCTTTTATAATGTCCTAACTTTTTCCAAGGTCGCCCTTTCGGATTTTCGGTCTTACGGGCTGCTCTAACTTTTGCCTGAGTTGCCTTTTGGTTTTCAACTCAGCGAGCTTTTATTTTCTCTTTATTTTTACCTCAAGGATAATACTTTTTGAGTTGGTCGAGTTTTATTGGAGTAGAGAACACATTGCCATCCAAATTCATAATAATGATTGCACCACCGGTCATGATAGTCTTGATGAGAAACGGTCCGAACCAGTTTGGCTTAAATTTGCCTCTCGAGTAAAAAATAGGAGCTCTGATTTCCTTAAGGACCAAATCCCCTTCTCTGAGATCCCGGGTCTTGACTTTTTTATTGAACGCTAGAGCTATCCTCCTCTGATATCCTTGTACATAGAATAGGGCCTACTTCTGAAATACTGGCTTTAGCCACCACTCTTAGCGAAGGGATTTCCACCTCAATGGGAAGCACAGCTTCCATCTTGTACACTAAAGAGTATGGTGTAGTTCATGTTGAAGTTCTGATCGATGTTCGGTATCCTCAAAGTGCAAATGGTAGATGCTCCGGCTAATCCTTATGTGAGTTGATTATTTTTTGCCGAATTTTCTTGATGTTCTTGTTTGCTGCCTCAACCGCTCCATTGGTCTGCGGCCAATATGGTGAGGACTTGTGGGCCACTATCCTGTATTCTTCGAAAAGATCCAAGACCTCTCCTTGAAAATGCAAGCCATTATCTGAGATGACCTCATGGGGGACCCCATACCGGCAAATGATGTTTTTCTTGATGAACTTAGCAACATGAGAGACTTTCAATACCGAGTAGGAGGCAACTTCTACCCACTTGGTAAAGTAGTCGATGGCCACTAAGATGAACTTGTGCCCATTTGGCGCCTTCGGTGTTACCTTACCGATCACATCAATGCCTCATACTGAGAAAGGCCATGGTGACGTCAGGTTATATAACTGAGATGGGGGAACGTGCATGAGATTTGCGTGAATTTGACATTTGTGGCACCTCCGCACGAACTGTATGCAGTCTATCTCCATTGTCATCCAAAAGTACCCTTGTCGCAGGATCTCCTTGGCTAACATGTTTTCGCTCATGTGCGGCCCACAAACTCCCGCATGGATCTCTTTTATTAATGCTTGGCCTTCTTCAGTGTTTACGCATAGCTTGTTGACCCCAGAATGCCCTTATTTGTATAGTCTACCACCGCAAATGACAAACTGTGCGGATAGTCGTTGTATCGCCCTTTTTTCCTTTTTGCTAGCAAACTTGGGATATTCTCTTTTCTCTACAAAATTTTGAATATCAGAATATCATAAAAGGTCGTCAGTGCTTTCCTCGATTGTGGCTGTCACCTCGTATGCCGGCTTTCTCTTCTGTTCAATTATTAAAGGCCTCATTCGAACCCCGGATGGTATGTCAATCATGGATGTTAAGGTGGCCAGTGCGTCGGTGAACTTATTTTACAGTCTTGGCACGTGGGTAAATATCACTAATTCGAAACACGGTATCAGTTTCTCTAGCTCTTGATGATAGAGAATCAAGGTTAAGTCCCTGACCTTCCATTCTCCTCTCGCTTGCGAAACCACTAGTACTGAATCTCCGATGACTTCCAGCTTCCTTGCCCCTAATTCCAAGGCTACCTCCAATCCAGCTAAACATGCTTCATACTCAGCCTGATTGTTGGAAACTTTAAAATTTAGCTTCAAAGATAACGGGACGTGTGATTCATTAGGAGTGACAAGAAGGACTCCTATTCCATAGCTATACTGATTGGATGCGCCATCAAAATATAGAGTCCACTTTTCATCCCTGACTTTCATCTGTTGTTAGTCAGAAAACTGAAACTCTGTGTCTTCACCTCCCTCAATTGGTTGATCAGCCAGGAATTATGCCACTGCCCTGCCCTTAACTGACTTCCAGGTGACATATTGAAGATCAAACTCATATAACAATAGCAACCATCGGGCCAGCCTTCTTGTCAGCGTCGGCTTTTCAAGTAAGTACTTCAACGGGTCCATCCGGGAGATGATGTTCACTATGAAAGACAGCATGTAATGTCCTAGTTTTCGGGAAGCCCAAACCAAGACCCAACATGTCTTTTCCAATGGTGTGTACCGCATTTCTGATCCCGTCATCTTCTTGCTTAAATAGTAGACATCCTTTTCGATTCCAATTTCACTCTCTTGCACCAGTATACATCCCATAATCGAGTCAGTCACTGACAGATAGAGAATCAGTGGCCTATCAGGTTTGGGAGGAGTTAGATCAGGTGAATTTTGAAGATACTGTCGTACGGCATCAAAGGTGTCTTGACATTTTTCATCCCATTCAAACTTGACTCCTTTCTTTAGCAGACGAAAGAGAGGCTCACAGGTAGTTGTTAGTTTTGCGATGAATCGACTGATAAACTGTATCTTACCCAGAAAGCCCCTGACTTCTTGCTCGGTCCTTGGAGGAGGCATTTTTAAAATTGCTTTAATCTTTGAAGGATCAACTTCAATGCCTCGTTGCGTGATCATAAACCCGAGCATCTTTCAGTTAGTAACTCCAAAGGCACATTTCTGTGGATTGAGTCACATCTTATATTTTTGAATCCTTTTAAAGAACTTCCGCAGTGCTATGATGTGACCATCCCGATCCATTGACTTGACTATCATATCGTCCACGTACACCTCGACCTCATTATGTATCATGTCATGCAATAAAGTAATGGCAGCCCTCTGATAGGTTGCCCCTGCATTCTTCAAGTCAAACGGCATTACACGATAACAATAGGTGCCCCAAGGTGTAGTGAATGTCGTCTTTTCTCTGTCCTCGGGATCCATGAGAATCTGGTTGTATCAGGAGAAGCCATCCATGAATGACAGCAAGGCGCGTCCTGCTGTACTGTCTACTAAGACGTCGATGTGTGGTAGTGAAAAATCATCTTTCGGGCTAGCCTTGTTGAGGTCTCAAAAATTCCCGCAGACTCGGATACGTCCGTCCTTCTTTAAAACCGGCACGATGTTGGCTACCCATTTCGGATGCTCAGTTACCATGAGGAATCCTGCATTGATCTGTTTGGCGACTTCTTCTTTGATCTTTAGAGCCCATTTTGGCCGGATCCGTCTTAATTTTTGTTTGACCGGTTTAGCATCGGGGTATAGAGGGATATGGTATTAGACTATGTCAGGATCAATTCCGGGCATATCCTCGTAAGATCATGTGAATACAACCTTGAATTCTTTTAACAAAGTTATTAATTATTCTTGTTCAACTAAGGATAAAGAAAAATCAATTTAAACATTTTGCGGGTTATTTTTATTAGCCAAATTTATTGACAAAGTTTTTTCAATTATAGGTTGGGCACGAATTTTTTCTTCTCTTTTTATTAAAAGTTTAATTTTTTCTGAGAGATTCCCGTCGAATTCAAAATCGTCAGAGAGCATATGAAATAAATTAAACAAAGCAGAGTAATTGGAAATTTTGTTTATTTCATTAAAAGCAGAGGGAATTACAAACTCGACAGCATAAACAGGGGGAGGTGCACAAATAGATGTGCCCTCAACCACAGACTCAGACTCAAACTTGGACTCAGAATAGACAATGTGTACATTAGAAGACTCAATGGTCCAATTCTTCACCTCTTTTGCAGCTGCATCAACAATGAGCTTGGTGCAATCGGCTAGTGTGCTGAAGCCCATCATTAAGCAGTCTTGATCAGTCACTTGCAGCTGAGCCATCTTCTCATTAAAAAGTATTCCCAAGTCATTTTCGTTCAATATGTCAGCCCAGTCTTTCTCTTGAACCTTCTCTTCCTTCTCTTCCCATTTCACTGTTTCCTCTTCTGTGTCAGACAACTGATGGTCGAATAAGATCTCCATCCCTAACAGCTTTTGATTGGTTTTTTGGTCGATCCACGGCTCTGGAAAGCCACAATACGGGAAATCTTTCCATTCCTTGATGAAGTACCCATTGAGTGTTCTAGAATAATTGGCCTTCCGTCCCCTCTTAGACCCTTTCAAATCTTCCTCCATTGGCTCATACCCAAGGCCAAAATGGTGCAAAGTCGGCAATACCTGAACGGGTTCTGAGATTCCTTGCTGCTTACGTCCTAATCCCATACCAGGGAAAAAGGAAATTTTTCTCATCATTGTTATAGCCCGCGGGTTGATGTACATTTCCTCCTCACTCATTAGTATCTGGACAGCCTGTGCTTCATCAAATTGGAAACTATTGAGCGATACATCATCTTCACTATGCTGAACTTCCAACAAAGTTGAGCCCTCTCCTCCTCTTGGGGGATGAATGCTGTTTTCTCTGTGAATAGTTAGAACTGCCCCATTTTTTATCAGTTTCAGTTTCTGATGGAGAATCGATGGTATAGCCTGGATACTTGGATCACGCAACCAAGGTCTACCCAACAACAAGTTGAAAGACGCCGGTACATCTAGTACATAAAACTCGATCGACGTTTCCAAGGGCTCTACTGATATCGCAAATGACACCAGTCTCAGTACGTCCCTTCTTGTGTTGTCATAAGCCCAGACTCCTTGATTGCTCGGTATGAAATGCTCTGTCTTGAGTCCTAAACAGAGTGCTATTCTGAGCGGACATACATTTAATGCAGACCCGCTATCGATAAGAGTCACAGGGACCCATTTGTCCAGGCACTTAACAGTAATATGTAGTGGTTTGTTGTGATTCCTTCCTTCTGCTGGTAGATCTTTATCGAAAAAAAAATGACTTTCGGTTCAACCGCCGACAGAATAAGTCCAATCAATTGCTCCGGAGTGGCCTCTATTGGACTGTTGGCTTTATTCAAAACCTTTAGCACAGCTTGTCTGTGTTTATGTGAGGCCATCAGTAGCCCCCAAATGCTGATGTTAGCTTGTGTCTTCTTTAACTGCTTCAGCACCGTATCATCTTCTTCTTCATGTTCTTTTTCCTTCCCTTTTTCACTTGGTTGCCCCTTTTTCAGCTGGGCTGGCTTAAAATGTCGCTCGCTTCTGGTCAGATGTTTTATCCCCTCCTCGGGATTCCATAATCCTGTTATTGTGTCGCTGGTCTGTCGCACTTCGTTCACAAGTGGAGGGCTTTTGAATGCTCACAAATCGCCTAAATCAGTGATTGCCATTCTTCTTCTTCTCTCCTCATCGTCTTCGATGGCCCATGTATTATCAATTTCTTCCCATATGTCCTCTTCGATAAAGTTCACCTGCTGTTCCCGAGTGGCCCAAAAATCGATCCACTCTACTCCGTTGGGCTTCAGCACAACTCTTACTAGCCAATAGGATTGCATTTCATCCATATATACCTCTTCCTCAAAAAGCTGGGAAAGGGTAACGCTATCGAGCACGTGACCAAACCCATATGGTCGGGCTAGGTAATCCAAAGGCCAATCATCTTCTTTGTCGTGCTCTTCTTCTTCCAGTTGGATAGCTGAGAATGCTGTCTGATACCACTCCCAAGCACCATCATTTCATTCCTCCATCCTATCTCGACTGCCTCTAACCACGATAAATGAGCATGCTATCTGATCCTCAGTTCCTGAAATATGAGGGCGTGGTAGGTATGCTGAACAGATGTGCTGACTCGGATCCTCTGATTTTCCCAGAGACATGTAATTTAAGCCAGCTTGCCTGGCATGATACGGCAAGGGGTTAGTCGTTACGTTCGATTTTAGAGTAGCGAATGGTGGCAGGATCACCTTATTGTTAATGAAATTCTAGATCTCATGATGCAGCCTCATATATCTATCAGTCAAATGCCTGTGACCTTGGAGGAAGGCGCAGTATTGAGAAGCATTAAATCTTGGCAGTAGGGGATCGGGTTCAGGCATGGGGTCCAATGGTTTGATAAGCCCTTTCTCGACGAGTCGACTCAGGGCAGTGGATAAAGAACTGTTGAGGGGAGTGAAGACTCTCCTCGGCCTTTGTTGCTATTGGCCATTGTCTGACTGATGGGTATTATTGGATTGCTGAGCGGAGGAGGACGGGTTCAGTAGGTTCACCTTGTTTAAACGAGACACTAGGTTGGTAGCAGTAGACTGGTTTTGGTTATTCGTGGGGAAGGTCCTCCTGGATTTCTGGCTAGGCTTGGCTTTTTTAATATCTACAGACTGGATTGCATCTTCTATCTGAGCCGCGGCATCAAACAACTGCTCAAATGTGGAGAGTGGCTGCATGATGAAATAACGCTTCAGCGGGGACTGCAGATTCTTCACTACTATCCTCACTTGCTCTTTCTCAGAGGGTCGATTTGTCATCTTGACGACCTTACCCCTCTATCGGTTTAGGAAATCAACAAAAGACTCCCGGCTCTCCTGTCGAGTTGTTTCGAGCTCTCTGGTGGTGACATCCAGTTGGACATTGTAGCTGTACTGACTAACAAATGCCGTAGCTATGTCCTCCCAAGTTCTAGTCTTTGCTACATCGAGAGAGAGGAACCATTTTTGGGCTGCCCCAAAAAGAGATCGGTGAAAGAGCTGAGCCTTCAATTGGTCATCAATTTCTATTGGCAATAGCATACCAACATACATTTGGAGATGAATTCTGGGGTCTCTAGTTTCGTCGAACTTATCTATATCCGGCATTTTGAACCTTTCTGGGAGCTTAGCGTCTTGGAACAAACATAATCCTCCCACATCTACAATGTATTCTTCGATCCCTTTGGCCTTTCTAAGGACCTTCTCCATCCGGTCGATCTTCTCAACTAATGCAGACTCTTTGGACTGAGCAGTGTTTTCTTCCTCAACTATCACCTAACGAGGGATCCGCGGTGGTGGTGGAACAATTTGCAGTCCATCAGGGGCCTGATTATCATCTCAAAAATCTTTCTCGTTACCATTTGGGTCATCATGCTGCTCGTTCGGTACTGGTAAATGGGTCTGGATTGCCCGAATCTATGCCTGGCACTGACTTTGAGCCTGGGTTTGCTGCTCCATGGCCCTCTGTATTTCAGTAATCACTCTCATTAGAGCTGTCAAGTTCACCTCGTTCTCTGTCATTTCAATTGACTGTTCGGATACTCTACAGAGTCTACCTGTCATTGATCTTTTCCAGACACTTGTTGACTGTACTTTTCTTGGCCCAATGGTAAACCCACAGAGAAACCTGGGTCCCAAAAGCAGAATAACCAATATCAGACACTTCCCAGGTAAACATTCTGACAATAGATTAACAAATATCTCGGATATCCCAAAACAATGAATCATGAGCAGATAAACACAATGCCCCTGTCGGGCTCATGCTGACAGCATAACAATAGGATGACCCGGGATGACGGCTAAGGAGAAGATTAACCAACTTCAAGAAGGAAGGTTTATCTAAATGGATAGCACTCCAGTAAGAAAAACAGTTCTAACCCTCAAGAGAACGATTTGATCTAGATTTTTAGGAAAAATGGGCACCATAACAGTAGGGACTAGCTTACACGGGCATGACAAGAGTATCCTAAACAAAGGCGGAGGAAGCCAACAATCTGGGAAGAACTCGAAGAAGAGAGAAACTACCCTAGAGGCTTCAAAACGAAACACGGGCATGACCCCCGAGAAGAAAAACTATGATGTGAAAATCGAACATGGTGAGGAACAAAGCCCGGGTAAGAATCGGAAGGCAAAAAACTAATCTAATCAAGGGATAATAGAAAACTCGAGCCGAACCCAAAAACAAACAAGCTTAAACCCAAACAAAACAATCCTAACATTACGCAAATAAAACGTACAATGAAAAAAACACGTAATCCTACTAGGGTTAGCAGCACTTAATGGGGGGTTCTAAGTTCACTACATGCAAAAGGTCGATTTTGGTCAATTGAACAGGGTACCTTCTGAAGAGAGTCGGGTATATACCTCCCATGCATGGAGTGGTGCAGGACATGGTCAAACGGTACGCCCGAACTCTTTTACTGCACCTATGAAAGCGTACAATCAGTAAGACTTGCCCGTTTTCTCAACAATTCCTGAAATGGATAAACGATCGGGGCATCGGGTCGACTAGACAGGGGGTTTGAAGAACAATGCATATGCATGCGAAAATGCAAATAAGAAATTTTTATTAAGAACCAATGACGTTTTCAAGTTTAGCCCTTTCATTTGATTTTATAAACCAGTCTCCAGTGGAGTCGCTAAAAAATACTGTGGCGTTGGGATTTAGGAGTTCTGACAAAAATATGAAAATTCAAATATGTTTAGAAAATATTTTAACACCTTGAAAGCTAAATTTTGAAAATTTCTTTTTGTTAAAAATGGAGTCGCCACTTAGTTTTTGAGAAAAATTAAGAAAAATAAAAATGGCTACTGATCTTTAAAACGTTTAACAAGAGAAAGAGAATTCGGGGGCTAAGGTATGAATCGGAGAAGGTGTTAGGCACCCCGTTCGGCTAACTGTAAGGTTGGTCTCTACTAATCATCATTGGTTCTTTAATAAAATTTCTCAGATGCATACAAATAAAAAAAATGGAGGCAAAAAGAGAACATCCAAAATCAAATATAGAAAATACATAACATATGTACATAGCACTCCAAATCAAAACAAATATCAAAATAAAAATCTTAAGTCCTATGACATGCAATTTCTAACTAAATGATACATAGAACACTCCCACATGCAATTTAATCAAGATAATCTAAACTAGTATGGTCCATATGAAAGAGTAAAAATAGGCAAAAGATGTTAAAATTACTTAAACATGATTTGCTATAAAATAAGCTAAACTACTCTAAACATGCATTTAAAGAAAATAACTAAAATATGCATAACATTCATTTAGAAAGAAAAAATATGAATATGATAAGCACTAAAAATGAAAGATGCACAAGAAAGAAAGTTTACTAACAAAAGAAACAAAGATAAATGTATTTTGACAAAAGAGAGTTTGAAGAAGAAGTTTGTAAAAGATACCAAATGAAATAGCTAGAAAATACTACTAAACGAGAACCTAACTATTTACATAATAAATAGAAAAGAAAAGAAAAAAGAAAGAAAGCAAAATAAATGAAAAGAATGATAGAAAATTATAATGTCATTTAAAGGTGATAATTAACTTAAAAATCTTTTTGTAATTTTTGGGTTTAATAAAATGATAATGTTAACATTAAAGAGTAAGAGAAAAGGACTAAAAGAAAAGAAAAACAAAGGCTAACAATAAAGAAAAGAAACACTAATAAGGAAAAAATTAAATTAACACTAAGAGAAAAAAAAAAGGACATTATAAAGAAATTTAAAACTAGTAATGGAAATAAAATAAAATGCTATAAAAAGAACATTTACAAGAAAAGAAAATAATGCATTGAAGAAAAATTACATTAATACTAAAAGAAAAGAAACCTTAAACCAAAAGGGACATTAGTATTAAAAAAAAGATAAAAAGAAATAACACCATTAAATTAACCACTACCTAATCTAGAAGAGAAAGAAAAGAAAGAAAAAAATAAAATACTAACAAAGGAAACACTAAATTAAAATTAAAAGAAAAATTATCATTAAATAGGTGCAATACTGACAATTGTAACTATTTTTATGTAAATGCTTTTTATTGTAACAATAAAGATATTATTTAGTCGTATTGTCAAATTATATTAGCACTAATTAATGAATTAAAGAAAGAAAATAACAAATGTGTTAAGTGTGAATAAGAAGAAGTTAATAACTAAACAATGAACCAATTACATAAGGCAATTTAAACAATAAACGAGTTTAATTACGTAAACAAAAAGAAACATGCATATTGAAATTGAAAGTTAACCCGATCACTCCAAAAGAGAGAAAATAGAGTTAGAAGGATCGGGGATCCAAACGAGGTACCTGGATTGCTTTGGAATCTTCAAGTCGGGGAAATGGTGCTTCAATGGTTTAATCCTCGGGTGACGATCCAAGCAAGGCTTTCAATGTAGACGTCAGAGGTTCGGATCTCGATGTTTCGGCAGGGCTTCGGCGTCGGGACTCAGAATTGCTCGGCAACTCGACAGAGCTTCTCTCTCAAAATCTCTCTCTAATTTTTCTGTCCTTGAAAACGTACCAGTGGTACGGTATTTATAGAGTTCTTCAACCAATGAGGTGCTGCCACGTTTTAAGATATGTCAGGCCATTTAGAGTTGGCGGTCGCCATGTTTTTGAATGGTTTCACAAGGTTCTATTAACGGTCGCCACAATGTAAGTTGGCAGTCGCTGGTTTGGAGGTGGCGGTCGCCACTTTTGGCTAGGGGTTTCAAGTGGTTCTATTGGCGGTCGCCACAATGAACATGGTGGTCGCCTTACTTGGACAGCAAGTTTCGAAGGTTCGACAAAATTTCTTTGGTTTGAAGATTTCGGGTTCAAATACCGAGCTTGGATCACTTTTTGAGGATCGAACTAAAGCACTATTTCACCTGTTTTCATCATCGGATTCACCTAAGATTAGGCGAGGTCAAATTGGGGTGTCTACACAGTACATTTAGGAGGCACTAAGATGTATCATGTTCTACGTCGTCAGTTCTGGTGGAAGGGAATAAAGAGGGATGTGATTTAGTTTGTTTCTCGGTGCCTTACTTGTCAGCAGGTAAAGGCAGAACATCAGAGACCAGCAGGGTTGTTACAGTCGTTGCCAATATCAGAATGGAAGTAGGAGAACATCACGATGGACTTTGTGTCCAGACTTCCTAGATCGCCTAAGGGACACTACTCTATTTGGGTTGTGGTCGATAGGCTGACGAAGTTTGCACACTGTCTCCCCATTTGCGTGAAGGATTATGTGGCCAAACTGGGTAGATTGTATGTTAGTGAGATCGTTTGGTTACACAGAGTACTCGTGTCTATTATTTCTAGCCGAGACCCACGCTTTACATCGCACTTTTGGCAGTTTTCAGGTGGCTTTGAGGACGAGCTTGACGTTCAGCACTACTTCTCATCCGTAGACGGATGGTAAGTCCGTGCGTACCATACAGATTTTGGAGGATATGTTACGAGCCTGTGTACTTGATTTTTGGAGTTCTTAGGAGGATCACCTACTGTTGGCAGAGTTTGCATACAACAACAGTTATCAGTCCAGTATTGGGATGGCACCATATGAGGCTTTGTATGGTAGGCCGTGTAGGTCACCGGTGTGTTGGACAGATGTGGGAGAGACCAGAGTCTTGGTACCTGACTTGGTGCAGGAGATGACAAAGATGATCACTGTGATTCGCCAACATTTAGTGACAGCTCAGAATCGCCAGAAAAGCTATGCTAATCAGAGGTGGAGACCTTTGGAGTTTCAGGTGGGGGATCACGTGTTTCTGAAAGTTTTACCACGCAGAGGTTTGATGAGGTTTGATCATAGCGGGAAGCTATCACCGTGTTTTATTGGGCCATTTGAGATCCTTGAAAGGATTGGGGAGGTGGCATACCGTTTGGCTTTACCACCTCAGTTGGCATCTGTGCACAAACGTGTTCCACATTTTCATGTTTCGGAAGTATGAGCCTGACCCGTCACATGTTCTGGATTGGGCTGAGTTGTAGGTGGACGAGGAGGTTACTTACGAGGAGCGACCTGTGAAGATCCTAGACACGAAGGAGCAAGTGTTGAGAGGGAGGACCATTGCTTATGTCAAGGTTCTATGGCTTCATCACGGTGTTGAGGAAGCGACGTGGGAGCTTGAGTCCGGAGTTCGTGCTAAATATCCGAAGTTGTTTGCTTTGTAAGCTTGTATCGAATTTTGGGAACAAAATTCCTTTAAGAGGGGAAAGTTGTGAGACATGGTTCCTTTTTATTTTTACATGTATATTTGACGTGTTGGTTATCGCTTTAATGATTTTATAGAATAACATGTTTATATATATGTGTTATGCATGCGGGGGTTGGGTGTTATTTCTTTGCTTGGGTTTTCACCCAGCGATGGCCACTCGAACGGTGGCCTATCTGCTCAAGTGGGGGTGTGGCAGAGCGTTATTTCGGTAGGAGACCGCTCGAGCAGTGGTTGAGTGCTCGAGCGGTGGAAGCCTGGCGCGAAATTTTATAAAGACAGCTCATGTCTTGATTTTTGAGCCAAAGCTTGTTCTATAAGCTTCTTCTCTCTCTCTACACAAAACCTCTACCTTCTCTCTAGCTTTTTGGTGAGCCCGGGCCTGGTTTTGGCGATCAGTTAGCGAATCTTCGTTATCCTTGCCGAGAGCTTCGCATCCATCCGATCAGAATCTCGTTTAGATGACGTTCGTTTTTCGTCAGGGTTCAAAGCTTCAAGTTTTTAACTCATCGAGGTAGGATCCTAGACTATTTTGTCTTTAAAGGGTGCTACGTGCGATTATATAATTTTTTACGAGTTGAAAATGTTATAAATGTTGTATTTTATGTTTAAACCATATTTGTTGGAAGAAAAGCTTGTTTTGCATTTTCTTATGGTTTATTACATGTTGTGAACACGTGGATGTTCGTAGTTTTTACAAAGGAGGCTTGAAAACGAGGTGATTTATGAAAATCTTGAAAAAAAAAATCATGTTTTGGAGGTTTGGAGCTAACCCTAGGGGTTGAGTCTCGAATTTTTAAATATTTTGGTAAAAACGGTGGAAACATATTTTTAATGTTGTTCGGTCTCTATGATTAGTGGGTGACATGGTGGATGGCCATTAGATCTTTTTATACATGATTGATGTATAGTGTGAAATATTTTCGTAATCGAGCTACATGTTAGTTTTTAATGATTCTATAGATGTGTCGTGACAGAGTGGTAGGTGCTTCGCTCCCTTGGGTTAAGCCTGTAAATAAAGTGGTGGGTGCTTCGCTCCCTCGGGTTAAGCCTGTAAATGAAGTGGTTGCCCCTGTGTGAGGCGTGCGTTGTTGTGACTTCGTATAGAACTTGTCATTACCTATCAAGTCTGTATGGCTTGGTTCAGGGGTAATGGGTAGGAGTCTATAGTTGTTACCTTTGTCCCTGGTGTGACAGAGTTGGTACATAGAAATCATTCTCGGCTGCGTGATCCGAGTGAAAAATAACGTTTTGTTACTGTTTTTCTTTAACTGTGAAACGCTATTTGCATTGTTTGAAATGCGTGGTTTTAAGGATGGAGAAACCGTTTTGAGACTCGTGTGAGTCGGATGAAAACTCATTTTTAGGCTTATATGGTTGAGTCGACTTTATGCTATGTGATTGCATATTTTACTGTATTATAGTATGTTCTATTGGGCTTTGGCTCACGTTGTGGGATTTGTGAAAATCTTTTTCAGGTGTAGGTGATCATGAGGGGATGATTTAGAAGAGCCCATGGTGGCGGAAGACTTTTGTTTAGTTTTTCCTTTTATTATGGAATCATGTACTCTTACATGTATTATCTGTTCTTTGAGGCGTATTTTATAAGTCTTGAGGCGATATATTATACATGTATGAAATAGAATGTATGTTATTTTGAGATATGAATCTTGGGTACTCTTTTGATTCCAAATGCTATATATTTGGTTGCTTGTTTTACAAATGAAACCTCATTTTCATAAAAAGGTGGTTTGATGGACTTTTTACATGACCTTGGATTTTTGGGGCGTGACATGTGTAATGTTGAAGGGAATGCCAAGTGATAAATGCATCACTTGGTCATCATGTATCACTATGGCAGAGTCTTGGTATATGTTTTTTTGTTGCAGTGGATACCAAGTGATAAATGTATCACTTCGTAACCTAGTATCACCCCGGGCCAATTTTGGCCTTTTTGTTTTTGTGATTGCATCATGTTATAAGTTGCAGAAGATAACTAGCCATAAATGTATCACTTGGTTGTCTTGTATCATGTTACTTTTGTGCAAACCGAAAATGTTTGAGTTGAAATCCATCAATGTTTATGGGTTGTAATATTGAAATCCAGTTGTGTACGGAATTAATCAATGAATCAATGTAGCATTCTGGTATGTTTTGTGTCTAGAATTCGAAAACTCATCAACAAGACATAATTGCATAACTTGACTTGGTTCATTGTTGTTTGCACTAATGTTTAATGTTGTAGGGAATGCCAAGTGATAAAGTATCACTTGGTCTTCATGTACAATTTCAGGTCAGTTTTGGGTTGTGTTTATTTGCGATTGCATCATGTCAAAAATAGCAGAGGATAGCAAGCCATAAATGCATTTGTGGGGTTTGTGTTATACTGTTTATAGTGCCAGGGCATTCATCTACATGACTTTTGTGTAAAACAATAAGATTGGTGACAAGTTCTATATAAATGCAATAGTGTGTTTGTGGGAGTGAAATGCATCATTGTCGAGTTGTTTCTCATTCGATATGCCTTAGAATGAGATAAATGCATCACTTAGTATTCATGTATCTATGCACTGGTGTGTGTTAAATGTCTTTTGGGGATTGAATACTGTTTAACGTTGCCATTATTTATCAGTTGATAAATGATGTAAGTATGCTTTAAATTATGGAATGTGTCTAGTGCAATGGCATTCATCTACTTGACTTTTGTGTAAAATAATAATGTGCATGGGTTGTCGTATTCGAACACAATAGTATGTATGTTGGATCGAAATGCATCTTTGTTGATTTGTTTATCACTGGAAAGGAAACACAAAATATTAGATGAATGTCTAAGGGAACTGAAATCATATGCTTGGTAATTATAATAGTTGATAGATTTATCAATCGTAAATTTATCACTTAAGTTTGTTCAGTGTTTTTTGGGGATTGCATTATGTAAAATGTTGCAGGAATGTAGCACTAGGAGAATGATTTTGCATAAACTTTTTTTGGTATTAGTGTCATTCATGGTTTGCGATTTTAGTGGCTTTTTGGTATTCATGTATCTACTGATAAATGTATATCCGTGTGTTAGTAATGATTCGTGTTTTATTTTTGCATTTTAAGAATGTCTAAGAAGGGAAAGGAAGATACAACTTCGACATCAAAAAAAAGAGAGGGGTCATTGTCAACATCGAAGGTGGAAAACATAGTTAAGCAACTTTCTAGGCAACTCAACTACTGATCAAACATAACATAAGTCATCCAATTGCTCAGGATCATACAGCTGAGAAATTATCACCTAAATGCCCTTAAAATGCCGTTTTGGCCTCTTGTGGATGCACTTAGGCAAGACAGTTTAGATTTTTCACGATTCTAGAAGTCTGATGATAATGTCGTGTCCATAATCAAGACATTTGATGTCCTACAAGGTAACTTCAAAATTGGGTCAAAATACTTGCCATTGACATCAAATGAGGTCAAACTCATTTTTAGTATACGTTGTGGGCATGACTGCATAAATGCATCATACGGGAACAAAGGTGAGATTAGATTATTCCAGAGAAGGTCCGTGAAATCAACAAGATTGTCGAGTCCCAACATGAAGCAACTGATAGATACTGTAATTAAGGGAAAGAGAAAGGATGGTGTTGAAGATGTGGTAAGGCTGATATGTCTATTTATTTGCCTAAATCTATTTTTTCAACCATGGGGTATACCATTGGGTGGGCATTCCTGCACTACATGGAAGATTTGAACAGAATGGCACAGTATGATTGGGCTTCAACAATTAGAAAAGCATTGATAAATTTAATGGAGAAATATTTTTACAATCCGCAAAAGATAACTGGTTGTGTTATTTTACTACTCGTAAGCATGTCCAATAAATCATAGTAAATATAAGTTCATTGTTATTCAATGTTTGCATACTAACCTTTTTTATTAATACAGTTTTCGTTTTGCAAGTATACCATGATCATCCAGTAAAACCTAATGATTAGCACTCCCAGATTTTTGCATTGGGAACTTCAAAAGTTGCATAAAGAGATGACTAGCAGGCGTCTAGACTCTTTGCAGGACGATGAGGTTTTTTGTAATTTCCTGTCAACTGATTAATGGATCATTTCTAAAAGTTCTACTGGATAATGAATCCTTAAGATATCACATAGAAATATCAAGTGATTAGTTAAACTTAACAATAGCACATATGCATGCCTTCGTGCATTGCATATCAGTTGATAAGCTTATCAATGGTAGGTGTAACAACAAATCATATCAGGTGATAAATTTATCAGTAGCAAATGTACTATAAGTAGTAAATGTATCACTTATTGATTTAATTTACTAGTTGCTAATAATGTAAGCAGTAAATGAAACACTTACTGATACAACTATTAGTTGATAAATATATATCACTGCTTTTGTGCACAACAAAGATCAGGTAATAAATTAACTAGAAGAGACGTCCTGCTTATAAATGTATCACTTTTGAATGCTGTGATTCTATAATGATAAAATAAAAATTAAACTTTCAATGTTGCGTTGCTACAAGTTAACGATGATGAACTTACTGCAACTCATAAAGAAAGATCTTCGTACAATATTGACAGAGACAGTGAAATCATGGACAAGAGCATCGAGGGGGACGTAGCCGATAAGAAAGACGTAAGTTACTTAAACATGCTTGCTTTAATGTATTACTATTTTACAAATTGATAATTTTTAGGAGATGTATGATCATACACTAGTAACATGCTTGCTCATCATTCTTGTGTTGGGCTTATGCATTTACTTAGTGTTAAATAAAAGTATACTCAAGTTGTGCTGAAAATCGTAATGGTCTAATTTACTATTCTTAAAATTACAGGATAATTGAGCACAACCAGATGAAGAGGAAGCGACAGATGAAGACATAGGGATGTTGGATAATTTGTGCCAGCCAGTCCTTAAGAAGGAATTGATGTTAACTAATAACGAGGCACTTGCTGCTAACATTAGCGTCGAAAGTGAAGGATTGCGAATGGATAAGATGTAGGGATGGATAACAACTTGGGTGGATTTGGGGAAGGTTGAGATGCTATGAGATTGTTATAGAATGACAAGAAAAAACTGGAGGAAGAATGTGAGCGACTGATACAATTGGTTGATAGTTTGAGGAAACAAAACACTTTAATGGCAGACATCATTGAAAAAATGGACGAAGAAATAGGTTCCTTGATAGCAAGAATCTCAAAGCTAGAGAATTCCAATGCGGAGATGGATGCTGCTTTGGAAGAATATGCAGTTTACAATATCACACAAAAAGCAGTACGCCGATCGCCTGAAAAAGACATTGCACCAAATTCAATGGTTAGGAGAATTAAGGGTAAGAAAAGGAAAGAAGTAGTAAAACCAGACTTTGTGTACTATGACAAGGAAAAAAAAGGAAAATGATTGTGGCTAGTACAGAACATGTTGATGTTGAAGTTAAGAAGCTACACAAGGGACTTCATGAAGCGAAACTACCGCCGCTTAGCTTAAGCAATCCAGTGTATAGTGGAATGGATGAAACATACATACAATGGTTGGCAACGCTATGGGCAATTTCAACAACCAGGTATGTTTATTCTCCAATAAAGTGAGCATCACTGTGTGTTCCTAAACAACCGTAAAAAGATAATTTTGCATTATGTTTTAACAACATTGTGATCTTTGTGTGTTAGTAAAATAGCTTGGCGTTCGGATGTCAATAACAACTACGTATTCATTGAAGATATATGCAGCAATTTATTTGAGAAGGACACGTCAAGCAATGTAAGTGAAGGATTGACATTTGCGTATATAACATGATAACCGATACATTTGGTAATGCGATTGAATAGCATCGCAAATGTATAACCAAAAACACATGCATTGGTAAATGTATCTATTTATTGAAATTTGCAGATTTTAGTTTTGGTTGACATTGGCAAATTTAAAAGTTGAAAATGAATTCATTGTTCAGTAGGCAATGTATTGTAATGCAGCATTTGTTTTATGTAAGTTTCAAATGTATCATTTACAACACTCAACATTTATTATGGCCTGAGTAAATGTATCACCCGATCTCGATAATGCATCATCTAATCTTTAAAGGTTTAGCTCATAATTGGCACATTTTCATACTAGCTAGTGTATTTTGAAATCATATACTAGAACAAGGGAAACTGCTTTCTCTTTCAAATTTGATTTTTCCTTCTCTTTTTGTTGTATTCCAATTACACTAAAAATAGATATGAGTTTTGCTGTTCATAAGGATTGTGAATCTGTTTGGTGTGACCACAATGTTGAAAAATTTAGTGAAACAAGGGGCTATTTGTAATGATATCATAAAAAACATAAAAATTTGTAGCATTTGATCAATGTATTTGTTCTACTAAAATGTATCAATTTATCAATGCCATCATATGCATCATTTGATAAATGCATGAAACAGTAGCATTCGTCATTAGATAAATGTGTTGTTGAAGTTTACAGCCAAATATCTATTTCTTTTGATTTATCGACTCATATGAAGAGTACTTGATGCTTTGGCAAGAATGCGAACCACAGTTAGAAGAGAAATCATTCATCTTTATCAATTTGTGCATGGTATGTAGTGATAATAGAAATGTGTACACTTTATTTGGTTAAGGTTATATTTTATGTTCAGATTTAGATTTTTGTGTTATATTTCATATAAAATTGGTCTGAACTATTTTGAGTTTATAAAACTCGAAATACAAATTTTCTACCAAAACGTACCATTTTCAGACCAGCCTCTGTTGCAGAGGTTAAAACCTTATTTTAAAGTGAGAACTAAGTTTTGGTCTCTCACGAAAGTTGTAGCTTATTTACCTACCCACCAAACATGAGCCTTTTTTGTTGAGCCTTGGATGGTCAAAATCCCTCTGCAAACTACTGTCATTGTTTAGTGATTTAAAGCTCTTGCTATCCAATAATTTTGTGTGGCCCAAAACTCATATTTCTAATGACCTATTCAAAAAGTGCTCTTCATGAGAAATGTTAGGGACATTTTAATCTAGATTCCATCCAAAAAATAGGTCCTTTAGTCCCTGTTTGATCCCTCAAATCATTTTTATACTCTCGGTTCTTGCTGCTGAAGATCACTATTTTTTAGTTTAAAATATGCTGACCTGACACACTTTCATAGGAGGGTAATATCTCAAATATTTTCTTAAGAACCCTCTTGAGATCCCTTCATAAGAGTTTTAGAGGACATCTTAAACTATAATATATCCAAATATTAGCCCAAATGAAACTGTCTAGATTCCCCAAACGTGTTGCCTTTTGTCAACCTTGTTCGCAACGATTTGCTAAGAGCTGCTGTAGCACTTTGACTTGTGAAGGCCATATCATATAAAATTCATGGGTTTCAGATGAATTATTTTTCATAAGACTTGTTAAGAATATTTTAATCTATATTATGATAAAAAAATAGAACCTAATTCAAAGTCTAGATGTCCTAAATTGTTGCTGTAAATTATAAATTAATGACTGAAATTTTAAAAGTGAGGTGTTAAGTGATTTGTGAGCATATCCTTCATTCTTGGGTTAAAATAGAGTTAATTACATGATTAGTATGATTTATTTTGCTAGAGTTTATGTGAACCATAACATGACATGATAGTATGCTTATTATAATAAAGATTAATTCTTGACACATGGTGGAGATCATGTTATGTTTAGTTGTATCTCATACTATGAATGGTTGTACCATGAGCATTGTTACACTTGCACTTGAGGCATCCTAGGGGTCATCTCTTGTACTTTTGGGATAGTACCTTTATCATGGTTATTGGGGGTGTGTGGAGTCAGTCACCCGTTGTTCCTTAGTCTAGGGCATCACTAATGTGCCAGCTTGTGAAATTGTTTTGGGATGTATTCCCCGTGAACATCCTAGGTGCGTCCTTAGTGTATGGATATTGGTTATATTTTTGGGTTGAAACCACTTTGTGGACACCATGGGTTCGTCTCTAATTTTTTTTTGGTATCTGTACCTTAGACTTTGGGTTGACATTGGCGAAAGCATTACGAATCTTAAGTTGGGAGCGTCTGGATATTGATATGGCCCGGAGTTGGCAGCCGACCCCACGCCATTGTGATTGAATAAAGCAGTTGTGGTATGAAGCTTAGTGACGCAGTTATTATTCACAACGAAGCTTGATTGATGGCTTTAGTATTTAATTTGTCCAATAAAATCTACTCTTGAATTCTCAGCGTGGAGTTCCGTTGGTTGGTTTTATGGTGTATGGTCAAATTGGGCATATGCATAGCATTTCTGACATTACATCTTATGCATTGTTTACATACTTTATGCTTCATCTGCACACCATGCTTGTGTAATTTGGCTTAATTTACTTTTAAATCCTCTTTCTATTGCTATATGAATGCAATAGTGTTCTTATGGAATGTGTCTGGTGAATTTGTGCCTTGAGTTAATGCCACAGGTGAAAAAGAAAGGCTGCCTTACAAAGAAGAGCTTACTGAACAGGTTGAGTATCAGGAACACGATGAACTAGGTGAGGTTTAATGGTTACTGAAGCAGTCTTTCTGTTAGTTTTTGTTATCACCTTAGGATGTTCCCTATATCTTTTGTAATCATATATTAGATGACTGTAATAACTGTCTTTTACAAGCTTCCCGAGAAGAAAATTTTAATTTAATAGTTAATAAATATCTATGAATGAAGCGTTAGTATAACCTATACTATACTTTTATGTATGTCTTAACATACTCAGGAGCTGGGACATCACAGCCACTACCACTATTTAAGCTATTTCAACCACAAAACCACTGCCTCGCTACCATCCAAACCACCATCAACCATCCCTTTGCCTTAACATCAATATTGTCACCGCTACTATTTCTCAAACTCAATACCACCATGTCAAAACCCATCACCTACTAAACATGCATCACTGACACGTTTAAGAGAGATAGAGAGAGATCTTAGCCCTAGCTAGAGGGGAGAGAGAGAATCCACCACCACTTAAACGCATCACCACCACCAAAACCCTAGTGTTTTTCTCTTTCCCATCTTTCTGCTAGGCATATAGCCTCTGATGTATAATCATGTAAATGAACCAATTAAGCCAATGGAGAAAGGAAGAGTAAAGTTAGTGAGTCGGTTATATCATATTACCGTATGGATCCCTTGTATAAATAGAAGAGCTGTGTACTGAATTATATTGAATAACATTTTCGTTAGTTTCTAAATCCTCTCATGGTATCAAAGCCTTCTTTGCTCTAACGAGCTTATGTTCAATGGCAAGTTCATCAACCTCTTTTTCTCTTCCAGCAAATGTTTCGTTACTCATGTCGAACCTTAGCTCCTTGATTAAAATTCGACTTGATTCAATAAATTATGCAATTTGGAAAAAGCTGATCCAAAATGTTCTTTGAGCAACTAGATTACTAAGCTACATTGATCAATTTCAACGAACTCCTCCTAAAACAATCGTAGAAATTGGAGGATAAGAAATACCTAAAGCCGAGTTTCTCCAAAATCGTCGACACACACCTACAGAGTTGCATCACAGCCATCTTATCTCCATCAATTTACTCATCTGTCATCAACTTAAACAATTGTAGATATGTATAGATCTCTCTGAAGAAGAGATTTACATCACTCTCTAGATCGCACATTCATCAATTGAAGAACAGATTGCAAAATGTTAAGAAATCAAGCTCCATGGATGAATATCTTGGACAAATTAAAGATATATCTGGTTAATTGGCCATTGCTTTGGCACACATTAATGATGAAGACCTGATTCTTCATACCCTGAATGGATTACCAGAAGAGTATAACTCATTCAAGACATTTGTTCGAACAAGATCCAAAAATTTGTCCATGGAAGAACTAGTGTCTCTTCATAAAGCTGAATCAGTTCATATTGAAGAAGCAATCAAATCTCAAGAATCCCATGTAGTTTTCTAAGCCACTAGATCGAGTAATTCATTCTAGAATGAAACCTTTAGAGGTAAAAATTTCTCGAATAACAGAGGAAGTCGATCTGGCATCAAAGGACACTATTGAGGTAATAGATCCTATTTCTATAACAGAGGAAGACGATCTAGATCCTTTTTTTAACAATGGTGTGAAAGCTTGTCAGATTTGTGGTCGCACAAATCACACAATAATTGACTGCTACTATAGACACGATGTTAGCTATTCTTCTCAAAATGCATCAAATGTTGTTAACTCCAACAATAATAATGCTTTCAAAGCATTTATCAGCACTTCTCACATACCAGAATCCTCATAGTGATTCTTTGATACAATTACTACAGATCATATCACGAATTATCTTAACAATTTATAAATATATCATTCTTATCAACGATATGATAATGTCTCTGTGCGCAATGGAACTATTCTTCCAATCCAACATACAGGTGATGGAATTCTTCCTACATCTCTTTCCTCACTCAAACTCAAAAACATCTTACATGTTCCTCATATCAATGCCAATCTCTTGTTTATTCATAAACTTGCTTATGACAATAACAGTCTAATTATTTTTTATGCTCAATCCTTTATCATTCAGGACAAATCTACAAGGAGAATTCTTCATAGAGGACCTCTTTTCAAGGGACTCTATCCACTCATCCATTCGATCAATAATTAGCTCTCTTCCTATCATTCTTCAACCTGCAAGAGTTCTGCAGATGTGTATTAGACTTGGCACAAACACTTGGGAGATCCCTCTTTTCCAAAACTTTCTCATATCATGCATAGTTTAAGCATTCCTGTACTCAATAAATTTCAACTTTCAGTATGTGAACACTGTTGTGTGGCCAAAAGCCGTAGGTTTTCTTTACCTAAGTCCCATGCTGCTACTGATACACCCCTAAGTCTCATCCACAGTGATGTTTGGGGGCCTTTGTCTGTTAAAAATTCTAGTTTTCGATATTATGTGTTGTTCATAGATGATTTTAGTAGATTCACATGGATATATCCATTAGTTTACAAAAGTGAAGTCTTTGATAAATTCTTAGGGTTTAAACTTTTTATGAAAAAATAGTTTGGCAGCTCTATCAAAATCCTTAGGAGTGATGGGGGAGGAGAGTATGTCAATAAGAAATTTCAAACTTTTTTAGCCTCTCAAGGTATAATGCATCAAATTTCTTGTCTTCATACTCTATCCCAAAATGGAGCCTCCAAACATAAGCATAGACATTTAGTTGATACTACCACAACTCTTTTGCGTCATAGCAGAGTTTTCATGACCTATTGGTTTGAAGCTTTAGTTACATCCATCTTCTTAATAAATTGTCTCCCCAGCTCTCAATTAGGCAACAAAAGCCCTTTTGAAATCCTGTCCAATTAACTTCTAGACTATCAATTCTATAAAGTTTTTGGATGTTGATGTTTCCCTTTGTTAGACCTTATCAGTTTCATAAACTTGCACCCAAGTCTATGCCTTGTGTGTTCATTGGTTACTAACCTCGTGTCAAAGGGTATCGGTGCCTTGATCCCGTCACAGGCAAGATATATTTATCTCAGCATGTTATTTTCGATGAGGCTTCTTATCCTTTTACTCATTTTAGTTCTTCGCCATCCTCGCTTTAGCTTTTTGTTTCCCTTGTTTGTTGACCATCCAATTCTCAATCTGTGTCTTTGCCTCTGCCCAACTTCCTCCCTCAAGTTTCTTCTCATCTGTCCTCATCACATGATACACCTCTTTCCTCTTAATTCTCTTCCCATTCCATTTCTTCATCACCATTCACTTCCTCTCACTCTCCTACAATTCTCCCAGATCCATCATCCCCTTCTAATCCTGCTATCTCCTTAACCATCCCTATACTCCCTCAACCCTCCACTACTAATTGTTATCATATGATGGCACGGTCCAAAACTTTAGCTCCTTCTACCTGTCTTATTGTTTCCACCCAACCAATTGCACCATCTTCAGTTCCTTCTTCTATCTCTCTACCCTTCCACCCAACCAATTGCACCATCTTCAGTTCCTTCTTCTATCTCTCCACCCTTTAAAATCTACTTCTGTATCTATGGCCCTTAGTTCTCCTAAATGGACTGCGGCTATGCATGAGGATTTCCAAGCCCTCCAACACCAACATACTTGGACTTTAGTTCCACCACCACCCCACATCAATATTATAGATTGTAAAATGGGTGTTTAAACTCAAGCAAAATGCAGATGGTTTTATTACTCGATATAAAGCTAGGTTAGTTGCCAAAGGTTATAATTAGGAGGAATGGATTGATTTTCATGAAACATTTAGTCTCGTGGCTAAACTACCTACCATTCGCATTTTTCTAGCCATTGCTTTGTCTTTTAACTGGTCCATCAAGTAACTTGATATTTTCAATGTGTTCCTTTATGGTCAATTGGCTAAGGATGTCTACATGACACAACCACCAAGGTTTATTTCCTCCACCTCTCCTACTCTTGTGTGTAAACTTCATAAAGCCATCTATGGTTTTAAACAAGCCCCTAGGGCTTGGTTCTCCACATTTTCTTCTTTTCTTCTTTCCAGTGGTTTTCAAAATAGTCAATGTGATAATTTCTTATTTGTTCACCATACTTCTTCCTCTACTATCTATCTTTTGGTTTATGTCGATGATATTTTCATTACCGAGAATAATCCTACTCTTATTTAATCTCTCATTACCAAAATGCATTATGCTTTCTCTATGCGTGAACTTGGTACTATATGTCTTACTTTCTTGGTTACGTCTAATTCCTCTGGTTTCTTTCTTTCTCAATCCAATTATGTTGTGGAGATTATCTCCCTCTCTGGCATGACTGATTGTAAATCTTGCTCCACTTATGTTTTTCTTAAATCAAATTCTTCTGTTTCCGCCTCTGTTGCTTATCCAAACCCATCTCAGTATCGCCGTATCGTGAGTGCCCTTCAATATCTCACTATTACGCGACTTGATCTGGCCTTGGCTGTTAATTTGGCATGTCAGCATATGCACTCTCCCACTATGACTCATTTCTCTGCTTTGAAGTTGAGAAACATTAAAACTAATTTCTCAATTTCAACGCTAAAAAAAAAGCTAAATTTCTCAATTTTGAACTGATAAATTTCTCAATAGTTATAGTTATTTCCATTTATAAATGAGTGACAATTATATTTATTTGCTTCAAAAATAACCAAACGTGGTTACATGCTAAATAATTAATACTGACTATTTCAATAAAATTAGGAGTATATTAGGTACATAGAAAGGTAAAATGATCTGGATTTGAAGAAAAAGAGGCATGCGATTAATTCTTTTATAATTTTTAGATAACTCTAAAAAAGCATCTAAAATTAGTCAAGTGAGAGAAAGTTGACCGTAAAATTGTGGTATTATAATTTTGTTAAAAGTTTTGAATTAAAAGCTACCATTTTAAATACATATTACAATAACAACACATTTCTTAAACATTAAATAGGATCAAATTAGCTAAGCATAATTAGTTTAGTTTTTTAAAAATTAAAACAAAATCCATTAAAAAAATATAGGCCTCGTTTGGCAACTGATTTTAAGTTAATTTTTTTATTTTAAGCCACTTTAAGCAAAAAAAGCAAAAAATTTGATTGGTAGGATTATGGGGTGACTTTTAAATAAAAGGTTTCAACTGCCTTTTAGCCAAATTAAAGACAAAAAACTTTGCTTAAAATTGTTATAATTTTTTTAAAATTTATTTTCAAATAATTTTATATTTAATATCAATCTTGTCTGATAGATTTTGACGAGTAAATTTTAAATATATAATTTTTATAAAAAAATTGATGTGTGTAACAAAAGTTATGAAATTTTTATAAAATATATAAAAAATAATATGTAAAAAGCAAAAAAGCTAAAAGCATTTGAGTCGAAAAACGAGACTTTGTAGTATTCTCCCAAACCTGGTAACTATTATTCCAAATTTCTCGCCAAAACAGACGAATATGCGGCTCAATTGATTTCCAAATCTTTAAATATATTGACTTAACGATCTTCACGACCTTGTTTCAGAAACAACTCATCAATTTATCTCTATCAAACGGCGGAGAATGACTCTAAAGAGTAAGTAATGAGAATCGAATATTGCATCTTTCATTCGCGAACCCTAGGTGTAATAATCTCGGCATTTAGTATTCTCTTTGCATTTCTGAATCGTATTAGGGGTTTTCAATAAACTCATTATGTAATACTTACCCTTTATTGTCTCCGATTTCCACGTTGCGCATAGATTATGTTCGATTTTCTCATTTATTTTGTCTTAGACTGAAATGATAAATTTCTATTACTGAATTCTCAATGTTAATTACCTAAAAAAAAAATCTCAATGGAATGTGTTCTCATTGTAGCGTGTTGACATTCATAATGAGAATGTTCTCATTAAACTGTAGCAATCATAACCGTATTTTTGTCATTAAATTATTAAATAAGGATGTGGCATAATGAGAATGTTCATAATGAGAATATTTTCATTTCCCATTACAATGTGTTATCATCCTAAAAACTAACCGTTACAATAAAAATTTCTATAAGATTGCGCTGTGTTCTCATTCGCAAATGAATTCTTAATGAAATGTGTTAAACTATTAAATGAGAATGTGGCGTAGTGAGAATATTCATAATATGAATGATTTCATTAAATTGTAACGTAATGTCGTGAATTAATTTCTATTGAGTGTTGATTCTTTGAAGATTCTTCCACATGAGAAAATTGCAAAAATGAGAATATATTGTAATGAGAACTCATGAGAATGTTCTCAATGAAAGGTGTTCTCATTGTATTCTCATTAACATTTATAATTAGAATGTTATTAAACTGTGACATTTATAACTGTATTTTGTCATTAAATTATTAAATCGGACTGTGGCGTAATGAAAATATGCATAATAAAAATATTTTTATTAAACTGTGCGGTAATGAAAATATTCTCATTAAAATATTTTCACTGTATAACGAAAAATTAAATTCATATTAAGGATGTATTATTACTGTGAACTTATAACGTTACCAAAATAACGTTTCCAAAATTCAAAATGAAAAAATTCATAATGAAATTTATAACGTTACCAAATTTTAGAATAGAAAAGCTCATAACAGAATTTATAGCATTACCAAAATAGTTTTAATATACACAGAATCTCTTAGCATTAAATATAATATTTTAAAATTCGAAATACTATATATATAATGCGTATACTATATATATATATATATATATATATATATATGCAAAAGAGTATATGCGTCTAATATTTTGATAAAATTTAAAAAAAGATCACTTAAGTTATTTCGTAAGTAATTGAAACCTATCCCAAAACAAATTCTTAATATAGTAGTTATAATTAATTTTCCCAACCAAAAATATTAGCATAAGTCCCAAAAAGAATGTTATGTTTAACATTTTATCTTATTTTATTCAAATTTCTCGTACACGCCATAGAAATCATATTTTATATAGGCCTGCCCATCAACTGCAATTTTTTCCCTTTTTTTAAAAAAAAAATGCAAAAATGTTTTAAAAATCCCACCTGTCGATTACAGGAGTCTCTGAATTGTATTAAGCTGACTACGCAACCCTCCAGAAAATAGTTTACAGATTAACCTCTCTCTCTCTCTCTCTCTCTCTTGCTGCATCCATGGCGGCTTCTGTGTTCTCACTGAATTTCCTCAGCCGGCAGCGTTTCTTAGATCCATTTGGAGGCTTGGTCTTCGTCCCCACCTGCTTGGCTTTCCTCACCTCTCTTTTAATTCTCCTTTACATCTCTTCAACCTCAAGACTCCTGAGTCATCACCACCCCAATCACCTCCACGTCAAAACCCTAATACCCACCAAACCAATCCTCCAAATGATCTCTCTTCCAGAACTCACTCGAAGTTCCGTTCTTGAGTACCCCCACAATAATATCTCAAGCTTTTCTGTTGAATTAGTTGGTGAAGATGATGATGATGACGAGAAAGAGGAAGCTTCTCGTCCCTTGGTGAATGGTGGAGAAGTAGGAAATGGAACTGATGACCATAATCAATTGCCAAAACAAGTTCCGTTAGTTATCGGCTCAATCGGTATGAAGAATTTATTAGTACTTTTGTGCTTATGTGCTTTGTTTTAAATTTAATTCTTGATTAATTTGTAGGTGTTCTTAATATGGTTCTTAATCGCGATATTAGTAATACAGTTATGTATCAATCGATTGATATTGTACAGTGTCAATTGATACATTAACAAATATCGATATCAAAAGTTCTAAATTTTAATAGGTTTCGATTGAAATATAACGACTGATATTTAAAATTTTGACTCTTAAAAATGGAATTGTTCTTTCTAAATTCTTGAGCTTTTTAAGGGCTGAAACTGCAATATAATAAGCTGAAAGGTTCTTTAAATTCGTTTTCTCTCCGGACAAATAAGTTCAGTCAACTCTTTTGAAGTTGTGGAAAATTTCTCAGTTTTGTGCTTGTGTGCTTTGTTTTAAATTTAATTCCTGATTTGTACTTAATCTTAAAAGGGTTCTAAATCACGGTATTAATTACTCAAAAAAATAATAATTACCCAAAAAAAAAATCACTGTATCGGTGATATAGTACATATTGACTGATTACCATATAGTGTCCGTTGATACATTAGCAAATATTGATATTAAAGGTTCTAAATTTTGATAGTATCAATTAATACGATACGTAACAACTGATATTTAAAACCCTGGTTGTTAGCGATAAAATTGTTCTTTTTCTTAAGCTTTTAATGGCTGAAAATGAAATATATGAAAGGCTCTTCAATTTCATTTTCTCTTGGCACACATAAGTCTAGTCAACTATTTTGATCGTATTATTGATGTGAGTTATGTGATGGACGTGGATTTTCTATATTGCTACTCCTTGTTTGTTTTTGAGGTTATTTCTCAATAGATTAAATAAAATGGTATTATATATATGAGATTAATTAAAAGATATTACTTAAACCATAGGATAAATATATAAGAAAAATAGTAAAATTATAAATGAGATTGTGTAATATATTAATTATTCGATGAGATAAAAAAAAATAGCCTAAAATGTTAGATATATATTACATGTAATAAATTTATGCAAAATAAAATTATTTATACTATACTTAGATAGCACAAAATAAATAATTAAATAATTAAATATAATTATATTAAATAGTTTTTGTATGAAATAAGAAAATAGTTCCAAAACAGTTGACCTCCCGCAATACAACATTCTCGATAGTACGTATTAGTTATTTTTTATTTAATTCTTCACATGTATACTTTATAACCTGTTCAATAGGTTAATAGGAAGAATTTAATTAGCTAAACTAACAACGTACTGGACAAATATGTGTGGTCCGGATGTTCCCCGTTCCAATTCCAATTTAATTTAGTGCCTCTTTGGAGTAGTTTTTAAGCTTGATTTTTAAGAGATTTAGTGTTTTTGAAAAAAAGAAGAATAAAAAAAGTGAGAGTTATTCAAAATAATTTTAAAAAATAGATGTTAGAAGAAAAAAAAAGATTTGACTTTTTTTTTAGTTGTCTTGAAAGCCGTGCAAAAATATTAGTCTAAACAAATTAGCTTAAAAATTAGGCTTTTTAGAAAAAGCCAACTTTTTTTTTGATCCCAAACAGTGATTTAGTGTGGGACAGATAATTAGGGACTTATTGAATTGCACAAAAATATGTAATACAATAAAACCCCAACTGAACAGTAATAGGTAATGGATATAGAACGGTAATGCTTTGAGATTATAGGATTACATAACCAATTTTACGAGGGATCTTATTATTTTAATAATTAAAATGGTGTTTAAGAGTATGCCGATTTTATACTAAGGCATCGTGTGAAATAGTTTTTTTTTTTTTTAGTGAAATTTTTTTATGTTAGTTCAAACGATGATATTTTTTAGATCTCTCTCGTTATAAGAAATCAGAAAAGTAAAAAAAATTTGACCAAAACAAAAATATAGATAAGACGAAAAAAGGCTTTAAAGTGGCTTTTTTGTGTTTAGTGAACTTTTTTTAATTTTTTTCCAAAACGGTTATATTTTTAGATTTGTTTTATCATGATAAATCGATAAAGTAAAAAAAATTAGCCCAAAAAATTTAAAAAGTTCATAAATGACAGAAAAAAAACTACAGAAAAAGCTAAACCAGATCTTAAATTTCATTTTATTTAATGATAGTAATACTTAATGTACATGTTCATATAACTTATCAGTACATATCTCTTACGTGGGTGTAATTATTTGCTAGTTTTGAAATATTATGGAACATGGCTTAAATAGTGCTCCTATACAATAATATAACAAAAATAATAATTTTGTTAGGAGAATATTAATTTATATAATGTTAATGTACAACTAAAAAACAAACAAATTTTTAATTCCTGTGATATGAAAGGCAAACAAAGAGTGAGAGTTGATGAGTGTCTGGTTGTTCATTGATTTTTCACTTGTAGACATTTTCCCATGGACTGCCTGTCTCTTGTGTTTGCTAGTTCTCTCTATGTTTTTGGGCTTGTTATTTGAGGGCCCATGAAGAGCTTTGTATGGACATGTGATGGGTGCACATGTTGGGGTGGGGGGGCTTCCTTTGATTTTTCATGTTCTAAGTTTTTCACATGGGCGTGTGTATTATATTACGTAGGAGATGAGGTTTGGGAATATATATACACCTCAAGTCTTGAAGTGAAATGACAAATTTGCCCATTTGATCATGGAATGAGAGTGTTTAGTACTATAGGGTCTTTTGAAAATAGACAAATAATAAATAATAATAGAGAGGTGAAATGTGCGAAGTAATTAAAAATACAAAACGGAGTGAGATAAAATTGGGTGAAGCAGAAAGCTAATTGAGTATGGAGTACTGGCAGTATAAATAGCATTTAGGCTCTCTAAATCTGATTATTCTCGAAAACACCACTATTCCTCATATTTATAACACTTAAAGAATTTATGTTAAGATTAGGATATAGCTCTCTAGAAGATATAATTAGATCATGAAAGGTGATCTCGGAGAATCGACGGATTCTATCCCGAAAATCGATCGAGTAGTGTTCTACTCCAACTCAATTAGGTCGGTCGGTGGGTGCCACGTGGGTACCCGACCTGTTCGGGTCAAGTATCCGACCCACTCAGGTCAAGTGACTCGGGGGGTCACTCGAGTGGCTCGAGTGGGTGGGTTCGCATAGTC
>JAULJZ010173632.1:0-23841 GCA_032270985.1 Heliamphora pulchella
GATTTTCTCCATGAGATCAACAATACCGATGAGTTGGGTACTGGTATTATTTGTCCGATGATTGATAATCAGCTGACGAAAACCACGTCCGATTCAGGTTGAGTAGTTCTTCCTCGTGTGCTTTGCTTATAGGTTTGATTATACTAAACCTGTACAGTAGATTTTCGAATCCGGCATATCAAAAGGTTATGCGGTGCAGTTGCGAGGAGAAGAGGATAATTAAATTCGGTTGTCAGTAACCTATTTTATTTATCGAGAATTCATATCGTAAACGTCGGGAGAATTCAGTGCATTTGATAATTGGAAACTCAAGACATAATTTGAGTTAGGGCTGGGAGTTCAGTCAGTACCTTTAGTGGAATAAGTCCTGGTTCATACGGGAAAGGATCTAATTCGGGGACAGAGTTAGGGATATTTGATTTTCTCGTACGATTAGCCCGAGTCCTATACTTACTCGTGATCCCTCACGTAGTGCATAATACGCACAGATATTTTTCTTGTTGGTTTCGGTAGTTATTTAATTTAATTGGAATGCTGGTTTTGCCACCGGGGACATTCGGAAATTAAATTAAATTAATGAGGGGCGATTATGGTATTTGGCACACCTAGGGTTTACTTCCTAAGTAGCCGGCCCTAGGAGATGAGGGAATTGATTATTTATGTTAAATATATCTCTTTTTATCCTTTTAGGAAAGATAGTATATACTCAATATATTTTTGATATATTCATATATATTAAAAAAAGGCTCATTAATCAAACCCTAACCCTAATACTCCTACATAGCCGCCGCCCCCTTCTTCTCTTTGGCATTAATTTATTTTGCCTTTTTGGAGATTATTGTGTGAGATGAAACCAAAAGGAGGAGGAATACTTTGATCAGAATCAGTGCCCACACATCGTGATCGTCGTAGTGCGTCCGGGTCATACGTGAGAATGTTGCATGGTCATTTTCAACGTATTCGGGATTTCTTGAAACTTTTCGACAAGTTTCATAAAGGTATTAAACTATTGAAATTATTATAGTTTTCGTTTTTCATGAAAATTGTATACGTCGTTTTTTACGGTCACGACGTTGATTCAACAAAAAAAAATTTTCCGCTGCGCGGCTCCCTCTCCAACAATATGGAGCCTAACTAGTTTTTATGGTAATCCCCAAAAACAACAACAAAAAATACTCATGGAAATTGCTTAAAAGACTTGCTAAGATAATAAAAGCCCATTGGCTTTGTTTGGGAGACTTTAATGAAATCTTAAAAACAGAAGAGCACCATGGAAGGGAAGAGAAAGGATGATGGCGAATTGAAAACTTTTGGTAGGCGCCGACTCATTGTAATTTGAGGGATTTTTGCCCACCAGGAGATATTTTCACATAGAGTAATGGAAGAAAGGGAGGGAACCTAGTCCGAAAAAATCTGGATCATGTATTGGTAAATACAAAGTGGTGCAGAGCATTTCCAAGGGCGTTGGTAGCAATAAGGATGTGCATAGGCTCTAATCATTTACTAGTGATGGTGGATGGGCTAGGGATGACCAATACACAAAGAACAAATGGGGGAGCAAAGCGGTACCATTTTGAGCAGATATGGGTCTGATAAGAGGAATTCGAGAATGTGGCAGAGGAGGCATGGCACATGACTAACCTAATGGAGGGACTGAAAGGGGTTTGTCAAAAAACATCATAGAGTGTTGAGTAGGTGGAATAAGGCATCCTTTAGGCATGTTTAAAGAAGAATAAGAAGTATCTCCATAGAGCTAGAGAGACTAAGGTCCCATACCCCAAGCATTATCGATCTGGAGTAGGAACAAAGATTGGAAGCAAAAGTAAGGGAAATAGTGGCAAAGGAAGAAATTCTATGAAAACAAAGGAGTAGAGTGTATTAGCATAGCAATGGGTGATAGGAATAGAGCTTTCTTACACGCGAAGGCATCCCACAAACAGAAGAAGAATACCATCACGGGACTCAAAGATGAGTTGGGCAATTAGCATAGTGACAGGGGCACCATTAAAGAAATGTTTTCATGCTACTTTTGGAATATTTTTCGATCCACAAACCCATTGGGCAGGTTTGATAAACAAAAACATTTCAGATTCAGCGAATATCTCTCTGTTGCGAAAATTTGAAAAGGAAGAGATATAGAAGGCCCTAGCTCAAATGAATCCTATGAAGGTACTAAACCTGGATGGGAAACCGACATTGGTTTTTTTAGAAATATTGGCACATTGTGGGAAGGGATGCAATCAAGGCTGCCATGGGAGTCATAGATGGAGATTGCTCGATGGAATCCATAAACGAAACCCTCATTGTATTAATTCCGAAGGTAAATTCACCCAAGAGAACCATGAACTTTAGGCCTATTTCTTCATGCAATGTTCAATACAAGATTATATATATGCCACAGCCAATAGACTGAAAGAGGTACTACCAGTGGTGATATCAAAAACTAGAGTGCTTTTGTTCTGGGTAAGATGATCCAGGGCAACATACTCGTGCTTTTGAGGTGTACCGCTATCTAAAGAACAACAAAACTTGGGACAAGGGAAAAATGGCGATGAAACTGGACATGAGAAAAGCCTATGACAAAGTGAAGTGGCTCTATTTGGAGAATATAATGCGTTGGATGGGTATTGCGGAGAGGTGGATATCCCTAGTGATGAGTTATGTTAGAACAGTCTGATACAAAATTATAGTGAATGGGAAGACATCAAACACTATAAGACTAACCCAAGGCATTCGACAAGGCAACCTAATATCACCGTATTTGTTCCTTATTTGCGTCGAAGGTCTATCAGCATTGCTACGAAGATATGAGGAGGAAGGAAAGGTCCAAGGAATAAAGGTAGCCAGAAACTGTCTTAGAGTGTCACATCTTCTGTTTGTAGATGATTGTCTCCTTTTTTGTCAAGAAAATTTGAACGAGGCAAGAATAATCAAGGAGGTCCTTGAAAAGTATGAAATGGCATCGGGGCTAAAGGTAAATCTTGGCAAAACAGCAATCTCATTTAGCAGGAATACTTGAGCACAATGCTTATCGATTATTAAGAATTTATTATCGGTAACAGTAATGGATAAACATGGAAAGTATCTAGGAGTGCCTATGGTAGTGGGAAGATCAAAGAATGATATCTTCAAGCATATAAAGGATAAAATATGGGGCTTAACTCAAGACTAGAGGGATAAATTATTGTCAAGGGTCGGAAAGGAAGTTATACTTAATGCGGTGGCTCATGCAAACCCAACTTACTCAATACATATGCTCAAATTTCTTGATTCACTATGCAAAGAGATGACTGCCTTGATAGTAAGATTTTGGTTAAGGGGGTTAGAGAATTCTAGGAAAATCCAATGGAAGAGATGGGGTGGAATGTGCATACGAAAAATGAAAGGAGGAAATTAATTGGGCTTTGCTTGCCAAACAAGGTTGGAGAATAATGATGAACCCTAACTCTTTAATTAGTAAAGTTTTCGAAGCTAAATACTTCCCAAATAGGTCTTTCATGAAAGCTGAAGCTGGTTCTAATCCCTCTTTCACATGGATACCAATTTTAGATGGAAGGGAGGTGCTTGAAAAAGGTGTGAGGTGGAGAATGGAAAATGGAACAAAAATTCGCAAAGAATCAACCTTTAAATTGAAAAGCCCTATGCCCTTTGGCTTTGAGGAGTTAAAGGTAAGTGATTTGTTAATCCATGGGGGGAATGGATGGGACATCGGAAAGCTTCAACAAAACCTCTTGCCATTTGAGTTGGTACCGTTGGGAGCATTCCTATTAGGCTAGCTGGGGTAGATGACAAACTAATTTGGCACTTCTCCAAAAGTGGAAGGTATTCTGTCAGGTCTTGATATTTCATGGTTTTAAAGGATCATCAATTGGAAGCATGATTCTCGGATACGAATCCAATTACGAGGTTTTAAAAGAAAATGTGGGCTTTAAAAGTACCGAACAAGATTAAGATTTTTGTATGGAGGGTAGCATTAGACATTCTACCGGTTAAAAGCAACCTTATCAAAAGGAGGATGGGGGTAAACCCGAAAACTGTATTGTGTGGAGAACCCAGTGAGATAACAACACATTGTTTGCTAAACTGTATATTTGCAAGGGAGGTATGATAGGAGGTTCATGGTTAACTGTATGGAGAAGGGATGGACAAAGGGGAAATTCCATGTAATGGTTGAAAAATATTCTAAAATTCTCATGTGAGGAGGCAGCTACAATGACTAGCATAGTCATGTGGAATATTTGGAAAAAAAGAAATGAGGTATTATTTGAGGGAAGTAGGAAACCATCGAGGAAAATCATAATGACAGCTGGTGAGAATTGTTATGAATTTTAGCTCTAATCTTATTCGTTTTAGTTTGGCAAATATGTGACAAAGTGTTTGACAAAATTGTTATTCAAATTATTTATTTCATTCTGTGATATTTTAACACATGGTCTATTGGAGGTATATTTTAATTTTGCAATGGAGTAATAAAACGAAGCAGAAAACATCAAAAACTGCAAGTGGTGTCAGACTGCTTGACGGACCGATTGAGCGGTCAATCGAGTAGTCAAAAAAGCCTCTCAGTTTCTGTGTCTGTTATTCACCTGTTCAGTAGAGAAGTGAAATTGAAGCAAAATACCGAGAACCTGTCCAGACCGATCGAGCGGTTCGTATGCGGACAGTCTTTAAGTTACAGCTATCAACAAGGGTTTTGGGGAGGTTGCTATATAAGAGTTGCTAGGTTATTGTTTTAGTGTAACTCTTGAGATTATTATTGACCTAGCCGCCATAGAGCCTTGAAGTTAATCAAAACGCTCCCCACAAGTTAGTCAACAATTACTTGATAATCTTTTAGCTTCCGCACGTTCAAGTCGATCATCAAATCAATCAAACCTTCAACGATCTAGCATGTTCGTGGAGTCTCTTAGGTGGATTCTCAAGGGTTTGAAGTCCAGAGGTGGTTGTCTTCAGCATCTGAAGTGTGGTGGTGGGTTCCAATGGTAGTCAAGCAAGGAGTTGGTGCATGTGGATTCAGCAGGGGTACGCTTACTACCATAGGTTGAGGAGTTAACGGGGGTTTGTAAGATTCCCTTGTAACCAACGCTTTATTATAGTGTTTGATTTTTTTAGACCCAAAGTGGTGTCATGGTTTTTACCCGGTTTAAAATTTTTCATGTAAAAATCGTTGTCTCATGTGTGGTTGTGATTGCTTTATTTTCGATTGTGTAATTATTTAGTTATTTTTCTTTTTGTGGTGTTTGGCTTCTTTGATTAATTCAATTAGTGCAAATCAGTCTACAAATAGGGTTTTTCAATTCGTATTAGTGCAAGTCAAAAAAATTTAATTTTTTTTTAAAAGTGCAATCCATTAACTGATTTGCAATAAATAGATTTTCTAAGAAAAGACGCATCGACCGGTAGACCACAACTTTTTGACGGCCTTAATTATCCTTTTTGAAAAGTAAGAATGAGGGCTTTTTTAAAGTCCCTTAACGAACGAGTTTGGCTTTTCGCTGTTGAGGGTTACAAGCCTCCTACCATTGTTGTTGACGAAGAAATCGTCCCTAAGCCCGTGAGTAGATGGGATAGAGCTAATTCTGAGAATACTGGCTGAAATAACAAAGTCATAAATGCTATCTTTACCAGAGTCACACAAGATAAATTTTATAGAATAAGTACGTGTATTTAGCTAAAGAAGTATGGGACATATTGCAAGTCACTCAGGAAAAGATAATACCGTAAAAATTTCAAAACTTCAACATCTAACAATAAATTTTGAAACTCTGCGTATGAAAGACAATGAAAGTTTTGATAATTTTTACGATAAATTAAATGACATTATGAATGCATCTTTTAATTTGGGAGAAAAATTTTCATCTTCTAAAATAGTTCAAAAAATTCTTAAATCTTTAGCCGAACGTTTTCAATCAAAAGTCACAGTAATAGAAGAGAGCAAAAACATTGACTATATTTTTGTTAAAAATTTAGTTGGAAACCTGTAAACCTATTAACTAAATTTTCAAAATAAAAAGGTTTCAAAAAATTTAGCATTTTCTTTAGCTCAAGGTTCTACAAATGATTTTGATGATGATTTAGATTTTGAAATGATTTCTATTTTTGTAAAAAAGTTCAAAAGGTTTTTAAAGAATAAGAAGCCGAATCAGGAGAAAAAAAATCTCAAAAGAGACACGGTAAAGAGAAAGCTAAAAATATGTTCAATTTTATTAAAAATGGGTTGAAAGGCTAAATTTCTAAAATCCAATACTATGAACGTAAAGGATATGAACATATAGCTAATGAATGCCCGAACATTCTTAGAAAGAAACAAAAGGGATTTACTGTCACTTGTGATGATGAGAGTGAACACGAGATGCGTGATGAGGATGAGTATGATCCTAATGGATAATGTAATATTGTTGCTTTTATTGTTTCTGTTTAGGAAGAATCCATTGAGTCTGAAAATGAAAATTCTATAAATGATTTGAATAATAAAATAGCAGAAGGTGAAAAGGTTGGTGACACTGAGGATAGTGAAATTTTATAATAAGCTTATGACAAGCTTTATGATGAGAGTTATTTATTGACCAAACAGAATTGTATACTGGTTAATAAATTCAAATTGTGTGAAAAAGAAAAAGATAGTGTTGAGCTAGTAACTAAAGCTCGAGCCTTGGTTGCGAAATTAAAATCAGACAGAAAAATTTTGTATGAAAAACTTACAAAATGTGAAAAAGAAATAAATGACTTGTTTAAATTAAGTCAAACTAGACAAACCAAGATTGAATTTTTTGAAAAAGAGTTGTGTTAGTTCAGGCAACGTAAGAGAGGGGGTGAATTAAATTTTAAAATAATAATAACAATTTTAAAAATCTTTTCAAAAACTATTCAATTTCATACGCAAATATAACAGGAAATAAAGCAATAAGAAAATTAAAGAGGTTAGGGAGAGAAAATGAGCCAGCCACCAAGATTTATAGTGGTTTGGCTTATTCTAATCCTACGTTCACTACTCAAGACTCCCCTTGAGAATATCCACTGGGATCGAATGCTTCACAAGCGCATTCAAAAGCCTTTTACAGCTTCAAGAAGTTCCTACAAAATAATCCCTATTTTTTATAGTCTCTCTTGAGATCTTCTTTAATGAGTATCACTCACACTCTTAAAGAATCAGGGGTGAGTCACTCTCTATTATAATAAATGCATGGAAATCAAAGATTCACTCACTCACTCTCTTTATAAATGATTAGAAATAAATAAACCAGAAAGAATGAGAATCGATTGGAAGCATAAATAAGCAATAAATGCTTTCTTAAAGATTTTGAGCTTTTGATTCAAGCAATAGAATAGTGTCTTGATCTTTTAAGCTCTAAAAATTAACTCCCTATATAGCTATTTGAAATAAATGACCGTTGGTGAGTTGGTGGAGGCAATTAATGCTATAAAATACAACCGTTGGAACCAGCGCGAGATTTGAAATCTGTCGTAGGTGTCGACTTAAAACCATTTTGTGTCGACACAAAATATCTTGGGCTTGGTTCTTCAAGTGGTTGTGTTGACTTAGATCTTCGTTGGTGTCGACCCAATTTTTGGTTTTACCTCTCCTACACAGTGATGTCAACTCATAATCGTTTGATGTCGACTCTGAAAGTTATAGTCAGTCTCGGGGCTTTAAGAGTCAACTCATCTTCGTTTGGTGTTGACTCAAAAACTTTTAGACAGTCTCGACTGTTTTGGTGTCGACTCAACTTCATTTGGTGTTAACCCAAAACTCTTGTTTCCGAAGGAAACTTTGTGTCGACTGAACAAGCTTTAGTATCGACCATTTTTGACTTGGAATCGGGAAATGACTTGTAGCTCTGGTGTCGACCCATTTATCTGTGGTGTCAACTCATTTTGTTTTCTAGAGAGTGTTTTGGTGTTGACTTATGTGAATTTAGTGTCAACCCAAAAACCTGAAGTCTGGAACCAGAAGGATCATTTGGTGTCGACTAGAAATGAATCTCAGTTCAATACTAAGGTTGTCAACCCAAAATCATTTGCTGTTGACTCATTTGAGTTCTTGAAACGTCTTAAACAAAGATATTAGGGTATCGACTCAATTTCTCAATGGTGTCGGCACACTTGAGAGTTTCAAGCGTTCTTTGCCTTAAGGTGTTAACTCAAAATCAATTTGTGTCGGCACAAAACATTCTTATTCAGAACACTGAGTGTCAACCCATTTGATGCAAAGAGTTAACACAAATGGTATAAGGTGTCGACTCATTTGTCATGAGGTATTAACACTTACCTTTTTGAAAATAATTAAATATATTCTTTTTAAATTAATTTAATTAAGAAAATGAATTATGAAAATATTCAAAATCTAATTAAAAAACCCTTGGGCTAACAATCTCCCATTTTTTGATGATTACAACATTTTCTAGAAAACATTTGAAAAGATTTTGGACAAGAGTTCTCTCCATATCTCTATGCCTTAAACAAGATATGCAATTATAGCAATTTGTAATTTATTTAGAAGCATTCTGAATACATTAAAAAAATGGGCATCAGATCAAACAAGCTTAAGCATCCAACAGTTTTAATATAGCAATTTGATCAATACATATGTGCAATATTTTTCAAATTCCAAGCAATGACAGCATCAACATATGATATCTTAAAAGTAATTTCAAGGCCACCATTCAATAGAATATTCACTTAAAACACAGTCATTCAATAACGGAGATAAGCTTAAAAGATACAATTGATAAAAGATGAAGTACTTTGATTTCACCATTCATCAACATTAAACCAAAACAGAAAGGAATGTAAGCTTTTAAGGTATAACTTCTCCTTCAAACAACAAAACACAAAAAACTTCACAACTTCTTCTTGTTTTCTCTTCTTCTTCTTCACCTTCTCCCCTTTTGGAATCATAAAAAAGTCTTCAAGCCATTAAGGCTCATCCATAAACTTCTTGAAGGCTTTCTTTTCTTCTTGCTTTTTCTTCCTTTCATAAGTCTTTTCCCTTGAGGAGGCTGCCTTTTCAGCTTTGGTCTCTTGCTTTGCTATGGCTGCAAATGTGGCTGCCGAAGCAAGATTGGCCTCACATTGCAAACGAGCAGCTTTTTCTCATTTGAGTCGACACGTTTCACCCGACATTGGGGGTGTTCAAGGACATAAATTGTGTCGACACGTTTTAATAGGGTGTCGATACTTTCGGTTCATTGAGTCGACACTCCTCATAGGTGAGTCGACACAAATTTTACTGAGAGCAAGAGTTCGAATCGTGTCAACATTATATAGCTCGGCTCGACACTTTTATCAAAATGTGTCGATACTTATAGCTTTGAGTCAACACTTTCACACATGTGTCGACACGTTTTGGCATTGTGTTGACACCTTTCACACAAAAAATAAACCATGAAAAGCATTATGCAAGCATTGAACATGCATTGTTAGTATGACATTTAGGCATCAATTTAGAGCACATAGCATACCAATTTCTCTTATGATATAACATAATCGTTCTTCACTTAAAGGTTTGTGAATATATCAGGAAGTTGGTGATCTGTGCCTATAAATTCAAGTTCTATGTTACATTTTTGAACATGATCTCTAATAAAATGATGTCTAATCTCAATATACTTTGTTCTAGAGTGTTGTATAGAATTCTTGAATATGTTAATGGCACTAGTGTTATCATATTTAATAGAAATATGATCTAAACACATACCATAGTCTTCTAGTTATTGTTTCATCTAAAGAATCCGTGCACAACAGCTACCAGTTGTAATGTACTCAACCTCAGCTACAAATAAGGCTACTAAGTTCTGTTTCTTGCTAAATCATGACATTAAAGAGTGTCCTAGGAATTGACATGTTCTACTTGTACTCTTCCTATCAATTTTACAACCGGTGAATTATGCATCAGAATAGCCAAATAACTCAAAAGCTATTCCTCTAGGATAGAATAATCTTAGATTTTGTATACCTAAGAGGTATCTAAAGATACGCTTAACAACAGTCACATGTGATTTTTTAGAATTAGCTTGATATTTAGCACACAAGCATACACTAAACATGATGTCTGGTATACTCACAGTAAAATATAGTAAAGATTCAATCATACCTCTATATCTTTTTTCTTCTACTTCTTTACCATTTTCATCATTGTCAAGCTTTGTTCAAGGACACATTGAGTTCCCATTGGTTTTGCACTTTGCATATTAAACCTCTTCAACAAATATCTTATATACTTGGATTGATTAATGAAGATTCCTTCTTGTGATTATTTGATTTGAAGTCCAAGAAAGTAGTTAAGCTCACCCATTATGCTCATTTTGAATTCTCCCTATATGTACTTAGCAAAGTTCTTGCAAAAAGAATCATTAGTTCAGCTAAAAATAATGTCATCTACATATATTTGGACAACAAGCATATGTTTTCCTTGAGACTTGATGAAAAGAGTAGTATCAATTTTTTTGCTTTAAAACTCATTTTCAATCAAGAATTTGCTAAGCTTTTCTAACCAAGCTCTTGGTGCTTATTTCAAACCATAAAGAGCCTTGGTGAGTTTGTAAACATAGTTTGGAAAATCAGGATTTTCAAAATCAGGAGTTTGTTTCACAAAAATTTCTTTCGAAATAAAACCATTTAGAAAGGCACATTTGACATCCATTTTATAAAGTTTGAAGTTTTAAAAGCATGAAAAAGTAAGAAGCATCCTAATGGCTTCAAACCAAGCCACATGTGCAAAAATTTCATCAAAATCGATGCCTTTTTCTTGATTGTAAGCTTAGGCTACCAACAGAGTTTTATTCCTGAGAACTACTCCATTCTCATCCATTATATTTCTAAAAATGCATTTTGTACCAATGATGGAGTATTCCTTAGGTCTTGGGACTAAAGTTCAAATTTTATTTCTTTCAAATTGATTTAGCTCTTCTTGCATAGCTATGATCTAAAATTCATCGTTTTCAGCTTCCTCAAAATGTTTTGGTTCAGTTTTAGAAAGAAATACTAAATTATCATAAACAATATGTAGAGAGGATCTAGTTTTGATACCTTGAGATGAGTTACCAATGATCAAATCCTTTGGATGACCATGAGCATACCTCCATTCCTTAAGCAAATCTGGATTTCCGTTGTCTGAGGTACCAACAGCCTGCTGGATTTTCTTTTGCTGTGCATTTATAGCTTCCTCATGGCTTAAGTCTTCTTGGTCTTTGATGAAGATGTCTTCAACACCTTTTTCTATAAGAGCCAAGTTATGTTCACAAATTTTTTTGGAAGAACCGAGATTAGCTTCATCAAATACAACATGAATAGATTCTTCAACAACTAGGGACATTTTGTTGAAAACTCTCTAAGCTTTACTAAACATAAAATAGTCTAAGAAAATACCTTAATCAGATTTAGCATCGAACTTGTCCAAAAGTTCTTTGTTGTTATTCAAAATAAAATATTTGCACCTAAAGGCATGAAAATAACTGATGTTAAGTTTTCTTCCATTCCATAGCTCATATGGGATTTTCTTGAAAGAAGCTCGAATCATGGCTCTGTTCACGATATAACAAGCTGTGTTGACAGCTTCGGCACGAAAGTATCTTGGTAGATTATTTTCACAGAGCATGGTTCTAGTCATTTATTCTAAAGTCCTATTTTTTTTCTCAATAACCCCATTTTGTTGAGGGTTTTAAGAGTAGAGAAGTTATGGTCCATACCACTTTCATCACAAAACTTTTCAAAATTTTTGTTTTCAAATTTTCTACCAGGATCATTTCTGATACTTGTAATTTGAAAATATTTTTCATTTTAAATTCTCCGAAACAGTTTTGTAAAAGAGGCAAATGTTTCATCCTTATTAGTTAAGAATAACACCCAAGTGTATCTACAAAATTATCAACAATAACAAAGATATATCTCTTGCCTCCAAGGCTAAGAGTCTTTATTGGACCAAATAAGTCCATGTACAATAGTTGAAAGGGCTCAGAAGTTGAAATCATCATTTTGGATTGAAAAGAACTTCTAACTTGTTTGCCTTGTTGATATGCATCACAAATTTTATCTTTTTCAAATTTGATTTGAGGTAAATCAGTCACTAATTCCTTTTTCAAAAGTTTTGAAATAAAATTCATGTGAGCATATCCAAGTCTTCTATGCCACAACCAACTATTATCACTCAAGGCAGCTAAACACTTTGTGTCATTTGTGGAAAGGTCATTTAGATTAAAAGTGTAAATATTTTCATGCCTATGACCTTCAAAAATAACTTTATTGTCAATTGAGTTTTCAATAGCACACTTAGCATGACTAAAAACAATCTTGTGGCCTTTGTCACAAAATTGGCATATGCTAACCATGTTTCAAACCATCCACAAGCAAAATATTTTCAATAGAAGTGGAAAGAATTTTATCGATACAACCAATTCTTATGATTTTGCCCTTGCTATTGTCACCAAATGTCACAAATCCACCATCTTTAGGCTTGAGAGATGCAAACATTGACTTGTCACCTGTCATGTATCTTGAGCAGGTAGTATCAAGACACCAAATCCCTTCCTTGAATGAGAACTTTGGACACACCTACAAAGAAAATCAAGTTTTAATTTTTGGTATCTAAACTTTCTTGGGTCCTTTGGTGTTAGTTCCATGTGGGTGTGTTCCCTTTGGAATCCAAACCCTTTTAACAGGTAAATCGAAGAATTTTTTATGTAGACAATGTGTGATAATGTGTCCATGCTCATAACAGTAAAAACAAGTAGCATTGGAATGATTTGAGGATGATTTAACAAAAATGTTGCTCAAAAACTTTTGTTTCTTCTTTGGTTGGTATCCAATACCAACTTTGTCAAAAATACACTTTTGCATTCCAAGAAGTTTGTCCAAGTTTTCTTTCCCAAGAATAAACTTATACACAATTTTTGTAAGATCATCAACCTTTTCTTTTAACACTTGGTTTTCATCTTTCAAAGACAAAATCTATTTTTACAGCAAAAGTTTTTCTTCTTTAAAAGTTTTAATTTTGCAAGATGAGGAAACAACCAACATTTTAAGAATAGAATTCTTAACACCCATTTTTCTTAATTTATCATGCAAATCTTCAAAAGCAACTTGAAGTTCATCTAAAGAAAAAGTGTCATTGGTTACCTTATTTTGTTCTTTGGCCATGAGGAAAAGGTTAGCAACTTCATCTTCTTCCTTTTCATCCTCAAAACTACTATCCTCACTCTCACCCCAAGTAGCCAACAATGCTTTCTTGAATCCCTTTTTGAAATACTTCTTGAGTTGGGGACAATCATCCTTCATATGTCCAGGTTTCTTGCATTCAAAGCATATGATCTCATCTTTCTTGCGATCACTTTTGAATTTTCTTGATTTTCCTTTAAACTTGTTAAGCTCACCTTTATACCCACCCTTCTTGAAGAATATCCTTCTCCTTGGTTCTTATTTCTAAGAAACTTTTTGAACTTTCTTGTGATGAGAGCCAGATCTTCATTTTCATCACTTATAGAGTCTTCATTAGATTCTTCATCAAGAATGGAGGATTTGAAGGAAATTCTCTTCTTTTCTTATTGTTATCTTCATTATCCATTTTGATGTTCATCTCATAAGTCATGAGTGATCTAAGAAGCTCCTCCAAGCTAAGCGTAATGAGATCCTTAGCTTTTTGAATGATAGTGGCTTTAGCTTTCCAACTCTTAGGTATGCATATTAGGATCTTTCTCACCTTCTCTTCATTAGAATAAACCTTGCCAAGAGATTTTAATTCATTAATAATATCAGTGAATCTCGTGAACATTTTAGAGATAGTTTCATCATGCTTCATTTTAAACAATTCATAACTATAAACAAGCATGCTTATCTTAGATTCCTTGACTTGGTTGGTTCCTTCATGGGTAATCTCAAGTTGATCCCAAATCTCCTTGGCAGTGTCATAAGTGGAGATCTTATTGAACTCATTTGGGTCTAGAGAGCAATATAGAAGGTTCATAGTCTTAGCATTTCTTTTGTATCTCTCTTATATTAATCTTAGTCCATTCACTCTCAGGTTTAGGGACAGATACCCCTTCAACAGTCTTGGTTGATTTTTTGGGTCCATTTATAATAACCTTCCAAATGTCATAATCTACGGCTTGAATGCAGATTCTCATTCTAGCCTTCTAATAATTGTAATTTATTCTATTAAACAATGGGGGTCTATTGGTGAACTGACCTTCTAACTGAATAGGTCCGATACTAGTAGTTGCCATAGAAATTTTTAGATAGTTAAGTAAAAAATAAGAGCACTTCCTTTGATACCAATTGTTAGTTCAGGCAACCCAAGAGAGGGGTGAATTGGGTTTTAAAATAATAATAACAATTTTAAAAACTTTTTTAAAAATCATTCAATTTCACACATAAATATAACAGATAATAAAACAATAAGAGAATTAAAGAGGTTAGGGAGAGAAAATAAATCAGACACCAAGATTTATAGTGATTCGGCTTCTTCCAAACCTATGTCCACTCCTTAAGATTTTCCTTGAAAATATCCACTAGGATCGAATGCTTCACAGACGAATTCAAAAGCCTTTTATAACCTTAAGAAGATCCTACAAAACAATTCCTGTTTTTTCTAATCTCTCTTAAGCTCTTCTTTAAAGAGTATTCATTCACTCTCTTAAAGGATCAAGAGTGTCTCACCCTCTATTACAATAAATGTATAGGAATCGAAGATTCATTCACTCACTCTCTTTACAAATGATTGGAAATAAATGAACAAGAAAGAGTGAGAATCGTCTGGAGGAGTAAATGAGTAATAAATACTTTCTTAAAGATTTTGAGCTTTTGATTCAAGCAATAGAATAGTGTCTTGATATTTTAAGCTCTGAAAATTAACTCTTTATATAGCCATCTGAAATAAATGATCATTGGTGGGTTGGTGGAGGCAATTAATGCTTTGAAATCTAACCGTTGGAACCAGCGTGAGATTTTAAATTTGTCATAAGTGTCGACTCAAAACCATTTTATGTCGACACAAAATATCTAGAGCTTGGTTCTTCAAGTGGTTGTGTCGACTCAACTCTTTGTTGGTGTCAACCGAATTTCTGCTTTTACCTTACTCACACAGTGGCGTCGACTCAGAAAGTCATAGTCAGTCTCGGGATTTTTAGAGTCAACTTATCTTCATTTCGTGTTGACTTAGAAACTTTTAGGCAGTCTTTGCTGTTTTGGTGTCGACTCAACTTTATTTGGTGTCAATCCAAAACTCTTGTTTTCGACGAAAACTTTGTGTCTACTCAACAAGCTTTGGTGTCGACCCTTTTTGACTTCGAATTGGAAAATGACTTGTAGCTCTGGTGTCGACCCATTTTTCTGTGGTGTCAACTCATTTTGTTTTCCAGAGGGTGTTTTGGTGTCGACTCATGTGAATTTGGTGTCAACCCAAAAAGCCGAAGTCTAGAACCCAAAGGATCATTTAGTGTTGACTCGAAATGAATCTCGGTCCAATACTAAGGGTATCGACCCAAAATGATTTGATGTCGACTCATCTAAGTTCCTAAAACATCTTAAACAAAGATGTTAGGGTGTTGACTCAATTTTCCAATGGTGTCGACATACTTGGGAGTTTCAAGCGTTTTTTACCTTAAGGTATCAACTCAAAATCAATTCGCGTCGACACAAAACATTCTTATTCAGAACACTGAGTGTCAACTCATTTGATGAAAAGGGTCAGCACAAATGGTATAAGGTGTCGACTCTTTTGTCATGAAGTGTCAACACTTACCTTTTTAGAAAAAATTAAATATATTCTTTTTAAATTAATTTAATTATGAAAATCATCAAAATCTAATTAAAAGACCCTTAGGCTAACAAGTTGCATGCTTGTGTTGAGTTAAAAATTGTTCTTGATTTAAAATTGATTAAATTTGAAAAAGACCTGTTAAATGCTCAATCTACTTTTGAGAAATTTAATACAGGCACTAAAGTTTTGGATGCCATGCTTGGGTCATAGAAGGCAGTGACTGACAGGTGTGGACTTAGATTTGCTAGTGCATCATCAAGAAAATCGTCCAAAAATACGAAAAAGATTGGCCAGCTAACTCAACCTAAATTTGCACCAATGTTCGTGAAAGCAGAAGCGGATAAAAAGATCAGCTAAAAAAGAACAGTTGTTTCCCCTTCAACAAAAATCAATGGAAAGTGGGGAAATCAGATGGCTTGAACCACCATTCAGCATGATGTGGTAAGAAAGGGTAAATTCATTCATACTTGTCATCATTATAGGATTGTTGGTCATGTACGCCCTAATTGCATGAAATTGAATAGGTATAAAATTTTTGTGCTTATTTGTCATCATTGTGGGATAAAAAGACACATTAGACCTCACCGCACTAGGTTGATTAAGCAAATAGGTTCAGTTTTAACATGCCACACCGACCTAGAAAAAATTAGATCTCTACCCCAGAACCTGTCCCCTTGAAAATCATGAAAATTTAAGAAAAAGTGACCTTGACAGCTTTCTTGCTAGTCGTAGTCCTTAGTTTTTTTTGGGCCTTGTTGCATTTTTGTTTTTTGTTTTTTGGTTAGTTGTATGAGTTGTATTTGTTTTTTTTTTTTGAGTTTTTAAAATATATAAAAATTGAAAAGGAAAAATTTTAGGAAACTTTATTAAGGTTTGAGTACCTTATTTTTGCATTACTTTATTTGGCTGAAATCTCATTACTATGTCTTTAAGATTGAATGCATCTCATTGTTTTCTAGGTAATTTAGTTCATAGTGGATAGAACGTTTTCAAAGATGAATCTATTCTATACACCACTTAAACACTGATAGATGCAAGGATTCTTCACACTTGGGTTCAAATTTATCTATAGGTCTTTCTTATTTTTTAGTTATCTACAGTTGTTCACAAAATGACCACATAGTGGTGATCCATTTGATCTAAATGTTTAAACTCCCCCTTCTTTTGTTTTTATATATATTGGCTTGAGAAAATGGCTACCTATGAAAACCTTGCTTTTTCGTTCGTACTTGTGTGAATGCTGCCAATGAAAGTATGAAAAGAAAGAGAAAAAGAAATGAGAAAAAAAAATTTACAGTCTTTAATTGAGGGAGAGTTATTCTATAAAGTGAATTGGATCTAAACTGGTCTAACTTTGCGAATTCCTTAATTTCTAATAAATAAATATGACTCAACTATATAGAACCTATATAGGATTTGATCTTGAAATCTAGAAATATTTTAAGTCACACACACACACACACACACACACTGTTTCATATAGAATCTACTCTAATTATGTTCCTCTATATATGAATATAGGTTATTTTTGGACTATGTGTGTGTTTTAATCATTTGACTAGACTTCGTGATTTTAAGTGAATGAAAATGTGCATGGGTCTTCTTTAATCTTGATCCCTACTAAAAAAGATTTTTAAATTTTTTTTTGTGTGTTTGTCAATTCATGACAAAAAGGGAGAGATAACTTGAGGGGGAGTGTCATTTTTGTTTGGTTTGGTTTGGTTTGATTGAGGAGGGCAGTCGTATTTTTTTTGGTATGGTAGAAAGTTCTTTTTTGTGTTGTGTCTTTGGCATGTTTAGTTTAGTTAGATCTTGATGTTGTAGCTTTTTGACTTAATTGGTTTTGTCACAGAATTGCCAAAATGGAAGATTGTTAGAAATTTTGGCTCTAGTCTTATTCGTTTTAGTTTAGCAAATCTGTGACAAAGTGTTTGACAAATTGTTATTCAAATTATTTATTTTATTCTGTGATATTTTAACACATGATCTACTAGAGGTATATTTTTATTTTGCATCGGAGCAAGAAAACGAAGCAAGGAACATAAAAAATTGCACGCTGTTAGCGATGTCAGACCACTCAATAGACCGATCGAGCAGTCGATCGAGCAATCAAAAGAGCCTCTCAGTTTCTATGTCTGTTATGTACCTGTTCAGCAGAGAAGTCAAATTGAAGTAAAATGCCGAGAACCTGTCAAGACCGATCGATCGGTCAAAATATCGATCGAGTGGTCCATACGCAGACAGTCTTTAAGTTACGGCTATCAGCTAGGGTTTTAGGGAGGTTTCTATATAAGAGTTTCTAGGTTATTGTTTTAGTGTGACTCTTGAGATTATTATTGACCTAGCCACCATAGAGCCTTGAAGTTAATCAAAAAAACTCCTCACAAGCTAGTTAACAATTACTTGATGATCTTTTAGTTTTCGCACGTTCAAGTCGATCATTAAGTCAATCAAACCTTCAACGTTCCAACATGTTCGTGGAGTCTCTTGGGCGTGTTAGTCCTAGGAAACCTAAGAGGGGGATGAATTGGGTTTTAAAAACAATAATAACTATTTTTAAAACCTTTTAACTTCTCAACCAATAAAGCAGATAATATGACAATAAAGAAATTAAAGAAGTTAAGGAGAGAGAAATTGAACTAGACACCAAGAGTTATAGTGGTTCGCCTTCTTCCAAACCTACATCCACTCCTTAAGACTTTTCTTGAGAATATCGACTAGGATCGAATGTTTCACAGGTGCATTAAAAGCCTTTTATAGCCTTAAGAAGTTTTTACAAAATAATTCCTATTTTTTCTAAACTCTTTTGAGCTCTTCTTTAAGAAGTTCACTCACTCTTTTAAAGGATTGAGAGTGACTCACCCTTTATTACAATAAATATAAGAGAATCAAAGATTCACTAACTAACACTCTTTACAAATGATTAGAAATAAATAAGCCAAAGAGTGAGAGGATCAGGTGGAGGAGTAAATGAGCTTTTAATACTTCTTGAAAGATTTGAGCTTTGATTTCAAGCAATAGAACAGTGTGTAGCAATTTGAAGCTCTGAAAACTTACTCTTTATATAGCTATCTGAAGTAAATGACCGTTATTGGGTTGGTGGAGGCAATTAATGCTCTAAAATCCTACCGTTGGAACTAGCGTGATATTTGAAATACATCGCAGGTGTCGACTCAAAGTCCTTTTGTGTCGACACAAAATATGTTGGACTTAGTTCTTCAAGTGATTATGTCGACTCAGATCTTCATTGGTGTCGACCTAATTTTTGCATTTACTTTACCTACACAGTGGTGTCGACTCATGCATTTGTTTCGATTTTCAAATGAGACTTTGGTGTCGACTCATATCTTCATTGAAGTCGACCCATTTTGTCAAAATAGCTATTGGAACTTCGGTGTCAACTAAAAATTGATGTGGTGTCGACTCATTAAGTTACAATCAGCATTGGGACTTTTTGAGTTAACATATCTTCGTTTAGTGTCGACTCAAAAAATCTCAGGCAGTCGGTTGTTTTGGAGTCGACTCAACTTTGTTTCTTGTTGACCCAAAACTTTTGTTTCCGAAAGGAACATTTGTGACGACTCAGAAAGCTTTGGCGTCGACCATTTTTTACTTAGAATCAGGAAATGACTTGTAGCTCTGGTGTCGACCCATTTATCATTGGTGTTGATACTTTTGGTTTCCCATATGATGTTTTTGTGTCGACTCATATAAATTTGGTGTCGACCCATAAAACTCAAAGTCTGGAACCAAAAGGATAATTTGATGTCGACTCAAAATACTTTGGTGTCGATTCAAAATGAATTTCGGTTCAATACAGGTGGTGTCGACCCAAAATCATTTGGTGTCGACTCTTTTGAGTTCCTGAAACATCTTAAGCAAAGAAGTTAAGGTGTCGATCCTAAATCTTATTTGTGTTGACACACTTCAAAATCTCAAGCATGTTTTGCCTTAAGATGTCGACTCAATTATTAATTGGTGTCGATACAAAACGTTTTTCATAAGAACACTGAATGGCAACCCATTTAATGCAAAGTGTCAGCACAAATGGCATAAAGTGTCGATTCATTTGTCGTGAATTGGTAACACTTACCTTTTTGAAAACAATTGAATATAACCTTTTTAAATCAATTTAATTAAAAAAATAAATTATAAAAATCATCAAAATCTAATTAAAAATCCCTTAGGCTAATAATCCCCCTTTTTTTATGATTACAATATTTTTTAGAAAATATTTTTAAAAAAATTCAACAAGAGTTCTCCTCTTATCACTATACCTTAAAGAACATATGCAATCATAGCATTATGGCACTTAACAACAATATCTTATCTAAGCTTCAAAAGAAGCATTCTGAATTCATTGAAAATTATGCATCAATCAAAAGTACTTAAATAGCCAATTAAATTCAATATAGCAATTGTAACAGTAGATATGTGCAATAGTTTACAAAACCCAAGCATCAATCAATCTCAATAATGTAAACTGAGTAGCACTTGCAATGATATAACAGTGGACATGAAAGTGAGATATGTCATTCACAAAAGTAGCATTTCATACATAAAACATATTAATTATTTTTCAAAAACAACCAACAATCATTAACAAAAAACCTAATGTTTTCATCTACCACATTCACAACCAACACAGAACCATAAAAACAGAAAAGTAAATGTTGTTTTAAATTACATCTTCTTCAAACAAAACGCTTCAAACTTCTTTTTCTTCTCTTTCTTATCATTTTCTTCTTCTTTGTTTTCTTCTTCTCCCCTTTTGGAATCATCAAATGGACTCCATCAAATGTCATCCATCTACTTCTTCAAAACCTTCTTCTCTTCTAGTTTCTTCTTCCTTTTATAGGCTTTTTCCTTCGAGGCTTGAGCTCTCTCATCTTTCTTCTCTGCAGCTGCTATGGCTTTGAAACTGGCTTCTAAAGCCAAATTAGCCTCACATCTCAATCGAGTAGGTTTTTCTTCTTTAGTTTTCTTGGGCTTGAATTTCTTAGCCCTGGCTTCCTTTATCTAGGAGAAATGTTCTTCCACTTTCCTAGAGTTTTGTTGCATAGCCATTATGACACCTTCATCGTATTCCTTTTGAACTTGTTGAAAATTTAGGAGGTTGACATCCACAATGGCATCAAGATGCTTCTTCATCTTCTTGCTGAGAGACCTACCAGCATCGTACGCACTCTCGACATCCATGCGTAGAATACGAGCGGTCTTTTCTAGATCAGTAACAAAGGTAGAAATGGAGGACACTTTATAACCAATGTCGTAAAGGTCCGCATCAACCTTCTCTCGAAGGGATGATAGAAAGGAAGTCAAACCCTTAATAATGGTGACAAGCTCAACAAATTCTAGGGAAGGGGGATCAACATGAGGAGCAAAGGAAGAAGAAAAATGGGGAGGAGGAGGAGGAACAGAAGAGGAAGAGGGACCGAGAATATTAGTCCTAGAAAGAGGAGGAGTAGGGAAGCCATAATCAGAAGGTATGGGGGAGTTGGCATGACCAAAAGAGGGGGAAAAAGGAGTCCTACTGAATGATGGTTGGGTAGGAGAGGAGGAGACAAGACTACCATGACGAGTGGTCCACATACCATCAACCAACAAAATTTTCATATGTTTCAGAGTAGATTTACCATACAGGTCATGTTTTGAAAAGGGGATGCCCTTTTAAGAGGAGAGATCAACACCAAAGTGTTGGAAGACCTTGGTCAAGTACATAGCATGGGGAAGAGAGTTGTTGTTCTTGGAGTGGGACTGGATCATGTCAAAGATAAAAAGATAGCCAAGATCAAGTTTTCGGCCCTTTAGGATGCACCACATGATAAAAACATGCATAAAAGAAACATCTCCGAATTTTTAAATTTGGAAAAGGAAAATGTGGTTGACAAAATGATGCAAAATTCGCATCTCGGGTTTTAGGGAGTTGGCCTCAAGGGGCTTGATTGGGTCCACTTAGCAAAAATCTATTTCACTGCTTCGTGAAAGGAGAAACCTTTGATGGTTTTCCTTTTGGGATTGTGGGGAATAAAGAATCGTCCATTAGGGAGACCAAGAATTTCATTTAAAAGCTTGGGGGTCAAAATAATATTTTTACCATTCACCTAAGTGGTGATGGTAGTGATCGAAGGGTTAAAGACTTTGAAATGTGTGCAAAAGAGTTTAACGAGAGTGGGGTAATGGTGGTCTCAGATGAAGTAAATCCATCCAACCGAGGTTGGTGAACCACTCAAAGAATTTCATTTCTATAGAATCAAAGAACTCGAAATTGACAGAGCGTCTAGGGATTACCTTGCGGTTTACGAATGATGCAAAGTATAAATTCTTGTACTGGAGCACTAAAATTTGAGGGATGGGTCGATTCCAGTGACGGTTAATGATCCTTCCTTGCTCATCTTTGATTTTTTTTGCTTCATTGCCTTAGGGCTTGATGCTTCGTCGGCAGGGCATTTGCTACTCTTGTCTATCGTCCTTAGTGGCATTGTCAAAAAGATTGAGAGAGAAAAAGAGGGAGCGAAGATGAGGAGTCGACACTAAGGTTGAGGGAATAATAGAGAGGTTAAAGAAGGCGAGAGGAGACGAACGGTTTCAGTGGAAACTGAGGAGTTTGAGCGTGAAGGAGGGAAAATCGCTTATATATAAACTCTATGAAATGTGTCGACACAAATTATATTGGAGATGGCACTATTCACGGGACACTGAGGGTGTTCAAAAATAGAAATTGTATCGACATGTTTTAACATGGTGTCGACACTTTCGGTTCATTGAGTCGACACTCCTCACAGGTGAGTCAACGCAAAATTTACCAAGAGCAAGAATTCAAATTGAGTCAACACTATATAGCTGGGGTCGACACTTTTATCAAAATGTGTCGATACTATATAGCATTTGTGTCAACACTTTCATACATGTGTCAACACCTATTTAGCGATGTGTCGACACTTTTCATACATCAAAAAATGTATGAAAATTATTAAACAAACATTGAACATGCATTGTTAGTATGACATTTAAGCATCAATTTGGAGCACATGGCATACCAAGTTCTCTTCTGGTATAACACAGACTTTTTTCATTTAAAGATTTGGTGAATATATCTGCAAGTTGATGGTTTGTGCCTACAAATTCAAGTTCTATGTTACCTTTTTGAACATGATCTCTAGTAAAATGATGTCTTATCTCAATATGCTTTGTTCTAGAGTGTTGTATAGGGTTCTTGGATATGTTAATGGCACTAGTGTTATCACATTTAATAAGAATATGATCTAGATATACCCTATAGTATTCTTGTTGTTGTTTCATCTATAGAAACTGTGCACAACAGCTACCAGCTGTAATGTACTCAGCCTCAGGTGCAGGCAAGGCTACTAAGTTTTGTTTCTTGCTAAATCATGATATTAGAGAGCGTCTTAGGAATTGACATGTTCCACTTGTACTTTTTCTATCAATTTTACAACCGATAAAGTCCGTATCAGAATAGCCAAATAATTCAAAGGTTATTCCTCTAGGATAGAATAATCCTAGGTTTTATGTACGTAAGATGTATCTAAAGTTGTGCTTAACATCAGTCACATGTGATTCTTCAAGATTAGCTTGAAATCTAGCACACATGCATACGCTAAACATGATGTTAGGTCTACTAGCAGTTAAATAAAGTAGAGATCCAATCATACCTCTATATCTCTTTTCTTCTACCGCTTTACCATTTTCATCATTGTCAAGCTTTGTAGAAAGGCACATTGGAGTTCCCATTGGTTTTGCACTTTGCATATCAAACCAATTCAGTAAATCTCTTGTATACTTGGATTGGTTAATGAAGATTCCTTCTTGTAATTGTTTGATTTGAAATCCCACGAAGTAGTTTTGCTCTCTCATCATGCTTATTTTAAATTCTCCCTGCATGCACTTAGTAAAGTCCTTACAAAGAGTTTCATTAGTTGAGCCAAAGATAATATCATCTACATATATTTGGACAACAAACATGTATTTTCTTTGAGATTTGATAAAAAAAAGTGTTATGGTTGATATACTGAAAATCATGTTTTTAGTATTTAATTTTATTTTAATAAAATTAATTTTTTATTTTATGA
>JAULJZ010173651.1:0-23833 GCA_032270985.1 Heliamphora pulchella
GATAAATATTATTCCAAGACACATGTTCCAATTGGAGTGCTTCTAAAGATTTTATTAACAAGTTAGTTTCTTCAGACACTCAAAACTATATTACCAATCATGTCTGACTTTTTAACCCATGCAGATAAGATTTTAGGCAAAGAGATCATAGGGGTGCTGGGTTTGTGGCAAAAAATAACTTTCTGCCGGTTGATCGCTCAGCGCGCGCGACTGCTAGTGAGCTATTTTGTCTCTTTGTCAGTTGTCAGCTCAAGCGCTTAGATGGTCTGCTCAAGCGCCTAACTGCCAGCGAGCTTTTTCATGCAATAGTCTGATTTGATCATGCAACGTTCTAGTTTTTCTTTCATACAGATACAATAACAAAGATTTCAATTGTCTGTAGGAAGGTCGGGTATGACCCACAATAGGACAATAATAACAGATAGGCACAAATTTTTTTAAATCGATTGATTGTGGTAAAGATTTTTGAAAATAGTTTCTTGAAAATTGGATCTTGAATCAGAACTTTTCAAAGTATTTTGACCCAAACATGTAGGTACGTTGACTGATTTAACAAAATTGATTTTACTTGAAATCTTCGAAGTAGATGAATTTTCAACATACCCTAATCCAGTTCGGTCTAATACTACTTTCTGAACACTCTAGATTTCTTCCAAACTTAGGAATTCTGCATTCAACTTCTTGAGAGTGGTATTAGCAGTAATCAGTTCAAATTCCAACTCTTTGATTCTCGCATCAAACGAGGTTTTTGAATTTATTGAGTATTGTAATTCCACTTCTAATTCTGAAACTTTGGATTTAAGGGAATCACAAGACTCGATAAGTTCATTCCTCTGTTTATCGGAGCTGACCAATTTTTCAGATATTTTGGATTTAAAAACATTTAGTTGAGAAACAAGAGCTGGAGACTCGGCTAATTCTGATTTAAGGCCTTCATTCTCGTTTTCAAAGATTTTAATCTTCAGTGATAACTTAGTGATAACTTTTGTCAATTTGTAACTTTCTCTGTGCAATTTATCATAAGCCCACTGAAGATTTTTTCACTACTATCGTCTAAATCTGAACTTGAATCTGAATCATTTTTTTCGGAATCACTGTGAAAAGCACAGGATTCTTAGTCAGAGTATTCAGATTTATATGAGCCTGCCGATGCAGTAAAAATCACAAAATTGCACTTTTCATTATTTGGTTAGGATTCTGTTTTATTATTACTCGACTCATTATCCCAGGTGACAAAAAAAAAATTCTTTTTCTATTTGAACGATCATGAGTAATATGATCATACCACTGACATTCAAAATACTGTATCGTCTAGTTTTGATTTTTTTTAAAAAAAAATCTTAATTTTTTACAACATTCTTACTTTTGTTACCAGTTTTTCCAGACTTCTCCTTAAAGTTATATTTTTTACTTAAAATAATTTTTTAAAATTTTTAAGAATAAAATTTATAACTTTATGGTCAAAGTCCATCTCATCATTAGTAGATTCTATGTCAACCTTTGAAGTTTTTTAAAGCAATACCTTTCAATTTTTTAGGTTGACGTAGAGTCGACTCATAATTCTAAAGGTTTCCAACCAACTATTTTACTTTAAGAAAATTAATATCTTTACATTATTCAATAGCCGTGATTTTTAATTGAAATCTGTCAGGTAGAGATCGTAAGATTTTTCAAATACTACGAGATCAAAAAAATTTTCTCCAAGTATAAAATAAAAATTTACATTATCACTCAATTTTGCATAAAATTCATCAAATGTCTTACTTTCTTCCATTCTTAAAGTTTCAAAACTAGTAATGAGCTTTCGAAATTTTGAAATTTTTACAGTTGTAGTATCTTCATGAGTGAGTTCAAGAATATTCCACGCTTCTTTAGCAATTTCACATGTGCAAATTGGTCGAAATTCTTCCGGTGTGACACCACTAACGATGGCATTGATAGCCTTACTATTCTAGTTTATATTTTCAAATTTTTTTTATCTCATTATTCGGTTGGTTTTAAAATAAAATTGTCCCCAAACTTGATAGTGGGTCGGGTATAGTCATCAACAAATGAAATCCAAACCCTTTCATCAATGGATTTTAAAAATGTGCACATTCGAACTTTTCAAAAATGGTAGTTCCCTCCATCTAACAGGGGTGGTCAAATAGTTGAGTTTCATTCTCTTGAAAATTCTATGATTAAGATTGATTAATACCGTTTTTTTGAAAAAAAAAAATTATTTTTTTTCAAAAATATTTTTAATTAAGAAAATTATAATCTTTTTTTTTAATAAAAAATTATAATTAAAAATAAAAAATAAACTCGCTCTGGTACCAATTAAAAAAATTATTTTTATATTTTTTTAGTTAAACCAATTAAAAAATTATTCTCTTTACGTTTTTAATCAATCTATATCGTGGAATGTGAGAAGTAAAGAATCAAATATTCAAACTCAACACACGAGATTTTTTACTTGAAAAACCCAAATTGGGTAAAAAACTACGGAACTAATCATAGTCTAGGTAAATTAAGCACTAATCAATTGAACAGTTATAAGACACCCACTTACAGATTTTGATCGAATCCTCAATTCTAGCGCCTTAAGCGATCTTACCTAGTCTACGTACACAGTTCCCCGCTTGATCACCGCAATAACGATTTCTCAAATCTTCACAAGTATTGAATCCCTAATACTTTTACACTGGCAGAATCCTCCGTCGGTAAATTTAGAACATCTTTTAAGTTGAACACGAAAAATCTCAGAATTATTGGAACTCAAAAGGAACTTCTGATCTGCTTTAGAATCTCTGATTATTGAAGTGCAAAAATTAATTCTCGTAGCTGGTTTATGGTCCTTTATATAGGGCTCAAAATCAGGCAATTAGAGTTTCAATCGAATTAAAAATGCTTTGGGTCCGCTCGAGCGCACTTAGGACCGCTCGAGCGGTCATGCGCTAGACTACTTTTTGCTCTTGCACAAACTTGCTTCATGAGTTTGTACTTTTGACTTCTTGTATTGTACTTCAGTTTTTCAGGCTGAATAATATTATGATAAAAGACTCATAATTTAACTTAGACTTACAACCCAATTAAATGACTTAACTAAATCAAATAATTTAGAAATTCTATAGTCATCCAACAATAAGAGTCCTAAACTAATTAAAAATTTTACAATACTTGTACAACCTAAATTGTCACAAAATATATAAAATTTAATATAATTAATATTATAAATAAATTCCGAACACTCATCAAATAATTGCTCAAAGTCCAAAAAGATAAAAAAAAAATGTATCGTAATATTGGAATACTTGCACTTATTTTGACAGATTGGTCTGGTTGGGGAGTGTCAAGTGGGCCTTAAAACTTGAGTCTAAAATTCAATAACCTAAAAGTATGAAAAATTAAAATTAAAGTAACAAAAAAATTAAAATTGAAATAATTACAGGCTTGTTTGGCAATCGGCTTAAAGCCAGACTTTTTGTTTTTTTTTTGTTTAAAGTCCAAAAAGCTAAAAAGGTTCGTTTTTTAGCTCAAAAATTTTATTTTTCTTTTTTACATACTTCGTTTTTATATTTTAAAAATATCATAATTTTTATTATATAAATCTATTTTTTATAAAAAAAATTATATTTTTAAAATGTACTCGTTAAGATATATCGAACAAGATTCGTATTAAATATAAAATTATTTTAAAATAAATTTAAAAAATATTATAGCAGCTTTAAATAAATTTTTTCGTCTTTTGACTTAAAATCACTCTAAATTTTTGACTTAATGTCATTTTAAATCTTTGGCTTAAAATCACTACATATCTCTCTCAAATAAAATTTTGACTTTTTAGATTCAAAATGACTTTAAATAAAAAACTTAACTTTAAGTTAAGTTGCTAAATAAAGCCTACATTGGAGCTTAAAATTATCTCAACTAAAGCAAAAGCTAAAATAATTTAAATTTAAAGTTGAAATAACTAAAATTGCACACCATAACTTATTAAGATGGACACCATCCAACTTTAAATAGTTATAACTAAATCTAAAATTAAGACCTCTTTTGCAATTTGACTTTGAGCTAATTATTTTGCTTAAAGTCATTTTAATTTAAATAAAAAATTCATTTGGTGAATCATATAGGTAACTTTAATTCAAAAGACAATTTGATTTTGGGTAAATTACATTGATCTTTTCTGAGGTTTCTGACAAAAACAGAAACCACCTCTGTAGTTTTTAAAATATTACTAACCTCCCATCAAATTTAATTTTTACAACAAATGAATCCAATCGTTAAAATTTTTAACAAAAACCACAATCACCACCCCAAAATTACCCCTAAAATCACCCCACACCTCAAAACTACCGTCCCAAACCCAGACCACCGCCGACCACCGACCGCCGACCCCTACACCGCCGCCCCTCTCTCTCTGCTCTCTCTCTCTCTCTCTCTCCTCTCTGACGTCTCTCTCTCTCTCTTGGTGTGGGGTCAACGGTGGGGGCGATGTGGGGGTTGGCGGTCGGCGACGCTGACGGTGAGGGGTTGGTGGCGGCGCCGGCCCTCTCTCTCTCTCTCTTATATATATATATATGTACGCGAATGTTAAAATACGCACCATGACGGCGAAAGAAATAGGCGATGACAGAGTTCTCGCTAGAGACAGCGGCGAGGTCAAGAGTTTCGACGTGGCCGACGAAGGTTTGTGTGATGGCGCTGAGCGAGTACTGGCCGAGAGAGGTGAAGATGGCCGGACCAGCGAGGTACCAAAGATTCCTGGACTCAACACCGAACTCTCTAATGAAATCTCGAGCTCCTTAGATGGGGCCAATGTCGTCGGGATCGGCGATGATACTGCACGCCACTGTCGCCAGCGCTGTCGATCGCCGATCCCACACCATCGCCACCGTCGATCCCCACACCGAGAGAGAAATGACAGAGGGAGAGAGAGAGAAGGTAGAGAGCAGAGAGAGAACAAAGAAAGAGGGATGGCGGTGGCGGTGGCGGTGGCAGTGGTGTGGAGGTCGGCGGTCGGCGGTCGGCGGTCGGCGGTCGGCGGCAGTGTGGGTTTGAGGTGGTGGTTTTGGAGTGTGGGGGTGGTTTTTGGGGTGTGAATGTGGGTTTTGGGGTGGCGATTGTGGTTTTCGTTAAAAATTTTAATGGTTAGATTCATTTGATGTAAAAATTAAACTTGAGGGGATGTTAGTGATATTTTAGAAACCACATGGGAGGTTTTTATTTTTGTCATAAATCTCATGAGAGGTCAGTGTATTTTACCCTTTGATTTTTTTATTTAAAATCACTTTAAACTAAAAAAAATTTAAGTCATAAAGAAATTATTATAATTTTTAAAACTTATTTTTATATAATTTTATATTTAATATTAATATTGTTTGACAAATTTTGACGAGTATATTTTTAAAATATATTTTTTATTAAAAATAAATATGCCTAATAAAATTATGATATTTTTTAAAAATATATATAAAATATTTCATGTAAAAAAATAATAAGAAAAAAAAGGGCTAAAAGCCAATTTAAAAAAAAGGCAAAAAGCAAGGCTAAGAAACGAAACTTTTTGCCATTTTTTTAGCTTTAAAGAAATAAAAAATAAAAAATCTAACTTAAAAGTAATTGCTAAACGAGGCCTATTTAGTGAACACAAAAAATTTCTCTTTTCTTCCGTACCAATTGTAAGTTTCAGTTCATGTTTCCAAAATTGAAAAATTATTAGCTATTTCTCAAGTTAATAATTTTTTATCATTTAATAATGTTTTATAACTTTTCTATTGACATATTTACAAAAAATATACAATATATTTACAAAAAATATACAATAAGATGCTAAAAATTTCTTAAAATAACAAATAATTTGCATGACATCTGCTAAATTTTGCGCCTATTATTAAAGTTTACGTACTTTTAACATTTTCAGAGTTCTTTACTTCAAACTAACATTACTTTGGTTAGTAGGCAATCCCCGCATTAAATATCGTGAAATTAATTTTGTTTACCATGAAACATTTTCCTTTTAGTTTCAAAATCATGTAAGTCTTATATTTATGACATTATATATTACATGTTTAACGATATTTATAAATGATATTAATATTTGTAGAATGAAGTATATTTGAATAGGTTCATATTTTTTCTTATTATGATATTTAGTGTCAATTTAAGTCTATCAATTTTCTCAATTTCATACGGTTTCTTCATAAGTTTAATTTAAGAATTGAACCATCATTAACCATTCTTTATAAAATGGAACTAGAACCAAATTATGAATTTTAAAAAATGAAACAAGCTTTATGCTCTTTACCAAACAAAATCATTTTTTTCTTTTTTTAAAAATTAAATATCTTAAAAATTAAATTTTTTTAGATATAATAAACATTGCTGCAAATCAATGAAATTTATAGAATAGAATACGGTACAAAGATAAAGACTAAGTTTGTGTTTAGTCTAGCTTTTTTTGTAATTTTTTTCGTATTTAATGAATTTTCTTCAATATTAGTCTAAATGAGTGTACTTTCTTGATTCCTCTCATCATGAGAAAATAGAAAAGTAAATATTTTTTTATTAAAACCTAAAAAAAATTTATATAAGACGAAAAAAACCAACTTAGCAGGCTTTTTGGCTTTTTTTCTAGTTTTTTCATCTTTAGTAAACTTTTTTCAAATTTAACCATAACGGGCATATTTTTTAGAATTATCTCATCAAAAAGAACTAAAAATTAAATTAAATTAAAATATTTTTTTTATAAAAGTTGAGAATTCTAAAAAAGAATTACAAGATTTTTTAGTCCAGACATTGATTAAAGAAAGAGTGATAACACATAGAAACAAAGGGTTTGATTGTTATTTTGGATAAGATTGGATTGGATATGAGCGACTAGTAATACCGAGGGCCCCACATATTTTTTTTTAATACCAATGAATTATGGATAAAATTATGTATATAGTGAGAAATTTGATTCATATTTGAATAAAATAGGATAAAAAATGTGATAAGAGTTATGGAGTTATTTTTGACCGTTAGATAAGGAGTGAAGAAAATTCGGAGCCCGGTACCAATAATACCAAGGGAGCTTGGTATTACTAATCTCACAAATGAGGAATTACTAATCCCTCATTTATCAGACTTTTAGTCCGAATCCCGTAATACAAATGTGAGACTCACAATACTAAGAAGATAAAAATTTTTGAGTGAACCATGCTTGTCCCTAATCCAAACTAACCCTCCCTAACACCTCGTAACAAACAAGGCCAAAAGGTGCCGTGTTCGGTATGTATGGCTTGAATGTTGTCGTATAAAAGTCCGCCTTTGGAATAAACTCATGTGTCGATCGATATTTGTTATATATATACTAGAGTGTTTAGACTTCTTTTTACGCATGCACTTTGATTGTTCTAGATTTTTTGTTTGAGCGGAGTTATTTCATCAGTTTAAGGTCATATTTGTTTTAAAAAATTTATATGTAAGATTGAATTATTAATCTCAAATAATGGATTGAATTATCTTTTCAAAACAAAAATTATACAAATACAAACATAGGCCTTATTTGGTTGAAGTTTTTATTTTTATTTTTTAAAAAAAATATTTGAAAATAGATAAAAACGAATTTGTTAGCAATTTTTAGAAAACTATTTTTAGAAAATTGAGTTGAAAAAGGACCTTGATGGGGAGATATGTGACTCGGCCCAGTTAGGACTTGGTTAGCTGGGTTGGGTTCATTGGAAAACACAGCCAGCCTATCCGCTGATCAGTCGTAACCCCCACTAGCGGAATATTAGGCTGAGTAGTCGACATGTAGGTTGATCAGGTAATAACTGATCAGTTGGGTAGGTTGCCCAAGAGCGCGCATGTTCGCCATCGTGTGTGAAGTATCTCAAGGATCCTCAGAGATTTAGTATAACAACCTTTACGTGGTTCAGTTGACACATGTCCCCACCGGTATATAAGGGGGCCCTAGATGGATAATACAGGTACACTAATTTTCCCATCATCATCTTCTAACGGTTTACTATTTTGCCTTGGGGCTTACTCTACCGGAGACCTGACTTGACCGTCGGAGAGGTTGTGCCAGAATCCCCTCCGGCACTCCTTCTAACGGTTGTTTGTGTGTTTCAGGCCCTTGAAATCCTAGAAGTGTTGAGAAAGCCCATTCTAATAGGGAACACCAACATTTAGCGTCGTCTGTGGGAATGACTTTAACTCCGACGAGTCATGCCTTTTCTTTCTTTTGAGGTGTTCAATCTATTGATAGTTCAGTTGTGGGGGGCTCGATGCCTCCCCCCAACCGAATCAGCAGTTCTAGAACCTTACTGAGGGGATTTTCCAGTTGGTTCAACAGAACAGAGAGCTCTTGCAGCAGGTGAGGGAACAGGGTGAGGTTCCGGATCCTCCCAGATTGCCACGCCGGCGGGGGGGATTTCGAAGGAGGAACATAGGGGAGATGGCTGGGATGGTATGGCTCCTGACCTACCACTAGGGAATGATGGAGTAGAGGACGTGGCGAGTCAAATAAACTTAGAGGACCCCCCTCTGGGGCGCCGGGGCTTAGAAGTGATCAAGGACGCTGGGGATAATTTCGATGTCTCTACTGCTTGGAATGCGTAGTTATGCGAAGTAAAGGCCCAGATCAACGATATGATGCAAGCCATTCGGACCAAAACCCCCTCTACCTTGGATGAATTGATCCACAAAACGGGAATCCCGTTCATTCCGATGATCATGGCGACTCCCCTGCCACCCAAATTCAAGATGCCCCAGATTGACCTCTTTGATGGCACAACGGACCCCTTAGATCACCTGGATACTTCCAAATCCATGATGTATCTCCATGCTGTTCTAGAGGAGGTTGTGTGCAGGGCATTTTCGACCACGTTAAGGGATCTAGCTCGAATTTGGTTCTCTAAGCTGAGGCCGGATTCTATCGAATCGTTCCCACAGCTAAGTAAGATGTTTGTGAGTCACTTCATCGGCAGACAACGGCACCGAAAGCCCGTCACCTCCCTACTAAACATTAAGAAAAGGAAGGGGAGAGCCTTCAGGAGTATATTAATCGCTTCAATCATAAGGCGCTCCAAGTGGACGAAGTGGACGACAAGGTGGCCTAGACAGCCTTCATGGGAGGGCTTTTGACATCCCTTTTTCTCTTTTCCTTGTCCAAAACTTCCCATGAGGATATGGCTGAACTGATGGTGAAGGCTCAAAAGCACATAAATGCAGAAGATGCGGTGGACGCAAGGCGTTCGAAGCCTTAAGAGCCACTGCATAAGGAAAAAAAGAGACCGAGAGAACCTGATCAGCGGGAAGGAAGAAAATCGCTGACCAGCCCAAGGCCAGGGTATCTGACCAGCCCTCCAGGCGATCAAATAGTGTCCGGTATCGCCACTATACGACCCTTAACGCTACCCTGGAGCATGCATTGCTCTATAATAACCGAGATCCTAATCTCTAATGGCCCAGAAAGTTGAAAACTCCCCCTACGAAGTGCTGCAAAGCCAAATATTGTCATTTCCATAAGGATCATGGTTATGACACGGAAGATTGTCACGATTTGAAAGACCAGATAGAAAAACTAATCAGTTAGGGAAAGCTCAATCATTTTCTGCTCGAGAAACGACCGTGGAGAGAAAGTAAACCCCGTAGACCAGAGCATGAACGAGCTCCACGACATGACGAAGGGCCAGACCCACCTCGTATGGAGATCAGGAGGATCGTGGGAGGATTCGCAGGTGGAGGCACCTCCTGGTCAGCTAGAAAAACACATGTCAAACAATTACGAGTCAATTCTCGCCCTACGTAAGGGCACAAACCAGGGGAGGAACAAAGGAAGACCAATAAAGTAGCCATCATTTTTTCTGACCAGGACGCTCTAAATGTTCAACAGCTCCACGATGACCCACTTATCATTAGCTTGCTGATCAGTAATCATACCGTGCGAAGAGTCCTGGTGGATAATGGGAGCTCTACGGATATCCTTTTTGCTATGGCCTTTAATCAAACGAAGGTGGGGCGAGACATGCTCCAACCCATGCTCTCACCCCTGGTGGGCTTTGCTGGTGATAAAGTCTACCCCCTTGGGTCTATCCAACTCCCTGTCACGATGAGAGATAGCAGGGACAAGAGGTCAAAGCTACTCACGTTCCTGGTCGTGGACACCCCGTTCGCTTACAATGTTATACTGGGCAGGTCTGCCGTCAATCAATTCCAAGTGGTGACCTCTACATATCACCTCCTCGTTAAGTTCCTCGTGGACCAGAGGGTCGGCTATGCCAGTGCGAATCAGGCCTCATCTAGGGAGTGTTATGTCACCTTGCTAAGGAAGCATCCTTCTAGGGAAGCTTTGAACATCGAGAAAATAGAGGTGAAGAAAGAACATGATCTATAGATTGGGGATTAGAACGTGATAACAAATCTCGCTCAAGATCAACCACGATCACACAAACACGAAATGAACACGAAGAAGAGAGAAAAAGACAATCCATGCACAAACACAAGGTTTATGTGGTTCGACAAATTGTGTCTACGTCCACGGGATCGCACACTTTTACTATTGATTGAAGGTTACAAGGGAGAAAAAGTTCTTTGGAGAAAAAATACAAAATATCACAGAAGAACAAAAGACCAAAACATGACGGCTGCTGCAACCCTAGCAGCTTATAAAGACATCCCCGCATAGACCGATCGATCTGTCTAAAAACGGATCGATCGATCTATTAAGCGGTCTTGCACTGCTCTCGGTTTCTCACTTGCAAACACCACCGATCGATCGTTCTCACCACCGATCGATTAGTCTACCATTAAAAATAATTTTTCTTCACATTATGCTCAATAATTCTCCAACATAAAGTAAAACCACTCAAAGGCTTGAGAAATCCTATCAACCTCACCAACACCTTGAAACCACCAACACAATCAATCAACCCTGTGTGACCCAACCTCCTGTCTTCTATTCTCGAAGACTAACTAAAGCTGAGCACAACTTCAGTTTGTCAATGTTGACACCTTTTGTCAACATATCAGCTGGATTTTTTGCCCTGTTAATCTTCTCAAGATTCAACTGACTGCTATCCTGTAACGAGCAAATGAAGTGATATCGCAGCTGTATGTGCTTTGTCCTTGAGTGGAATGCTGGATTTTTGGCAAGAAAGATAGCACTCTAGCTATCACTGTAGAGCGTCCCTCTGTCAACCTTCTTACCCAACTCATCTAAGAGACCCTACAACTATACCATCTCATTTTCAGCCTCTGTCACTACAACATACTCTACCTCTATAGTACAGAGTGCCACAATCTTTCGTAGCTTTGAAGTCCAGCTCACTGCTGTGCCCTCCAAAGTGTAGACAAACCTAGTGGTGCTCTTCCTGCTGTCAACATCGCCTGCTAAGTCCGCATCCACATAGCCTTACAGTTTCAATCATGTCCTTGTGAAACACAAAGACGACTATATAGTCCCTTTCAAATATCTCAAAATCCATTTGACAGCATCCCAATGCTGCTTTCCTAGATTACTCATGTATCTGCTGACTACTCCCACTGTATGTGCGATATCTGATCTGGTACAGACCATAGCATACATCAGGCTACCAATAGTCAATGCATAGGGAACCTTACTCATGTGCTCCTGCTCCTGCTCTATCCTTGGAGACTGATCATTAATTAGCCTGAAATAGCTAGCTAAGGGTGTACTAAAAGGTTTAGCACCATCCATGTTGAACCTGCTTAGTACATTCTTCACATATTCTGCCTGAGATAGTCTCATGGTTCCTGCGGCTCTGTCTTTGACTATCCTCATCCCAAGGATTTGCTTGGCAGCTCCCAAATCATTCATGGCAAATTATTTTGACAGTTGCTTTTTCAGCTTGTTGATTTCCTCGATGCACGGCACAGCAACGAGCATATCATCTATGTACAACAGTAGAATAATATATGAGCTATCAAAACTCTTGACTTAACAACAATGATCTGCCTCCAGCCTGGTAAACCCGGTACTCTGCATGAAGCTATCGAACTTCTTGTACCACTATTTTAGAGCTTGTTTTATTAGACCATAGAAGTTCTTCTTCAATTTGCAGACCATGTCTTTCTTGTCTTTCACTGCAAATCCCTCAGGCTGATGCATGTATATGTCTTTTTCCAACTCACCGTAAAGAAACGTAGTCTTGACATCTAACTGCTCCAGAAATAGATCCTCTGCAGCTACAATTCCCAACACTGTTCTGATCGTTGTCAACTTCACAATCGGGAAAAAGATTTTAGTGAAGTCAACTCATTCCTTCTCCTGAAATTCCTTGATAACTAACATTGCCTTGTAGCGCCTGCTGTCACCATGTTCTTTCTTCACTCTGTATACCCATTTATTATGCAAAGCCTTCTTTTCAGCTAGCAATCTAGTCAGCTCCCATGTCTCGTTTGTCAGCAGGGAATCCATCTCATCTTTCATTACTGACTCCCACTTCATCGAACTCTCGGTCTATAAGACTTCTGCACAACTCTTTGGCTAACCACTATTAGTGAACAGAATGTATAATAGAGACGATGAAAACCGCTGTGGAAGTCTGATGCTCTTAGAAGACCTCTTGACTACTGTCACCGGTGTACTATGTTCCACCTGTGGGTTCACGTTCTCCTTATCTTCCTTATCCCCATTCTGTTTGACTCTCTTAGAAATGTCATCCAAGTCAATGAACTTGGATTTCTTCATCTCCAGTAACACACTGTCTGTCTCAGCCTTTTACTTATCCTTGTATAACGCCTGTTCATTAAAAACCGCATTCCTACTTCTGATGATCTTCTGGTCCTTATCATCCCAAAACTGATAGCCAAACTCGTCATAACCATATCCACTAAAATAATAGACTTTAGATTTTCGTTGTAATTTACTTCTAGTATCAGAATCAACGTGAACATATGACGTGCAACCAAAGACTTTTGGAAAAGATAAGTTTACCTCCTTTCTGTTCCAAACCTCCTCTGAAATTCTGAATCCCAATGGTACTGATGGTCCCTGATTCATAAGGTAGACTGCTGTGTTCACTGCATCAGCCCAAAAATAGTCTGGTAGCCCAGAATGTAGTCTCATGCTTCTGGCTCTCTCATTTAGTGTCCGGTTCATTCGCTCAGCCACGCCATTCTGCTATGGCGTTCCTAGAATGGTCTTCTCCCACCTGTTTCCACTAGTTGCGCAAAAATCTCTGAATCTCTCGTCTGTGTATTCACCTCCATTGTCTGACTTTAGACACTTCAGTTTTAATCCGGTCTCAGTCTCAACTTAAGCCTTTCATTTCTCAAAAGTATCAAACACATCAGACTTGTGCTTTAAAAAGTAGACTCATACCTTCCTGCTGGAGTCGTCAATGAATGTCGCGTAATACCGCGAGCCTCTAAAAGATGTAACTAGGGAAGGACTCCACAAATCTGTGTGAACCAACTCTAGCCTGTTTGGCTTTGGTGTCCTACCGCCTTTTAGAAAGCTGACTTTTCGCTACTTTTCGAAGATGTAACCCTCACACAAATCAAATTTCACAGATTTCAAACCCGACAACTTACCCATTGACTGTAGAATTTTCTTCCCTTTCTCGCTCATGTGCCCCAGCCTCTGATGCCATAAACTCGTGTCTGAACTGCTATCTTTCAATGTCACTGTATCACTTGTATTAGTAGTCATGTATAGGGTACCTATTTTCGTTCCTCGAGCCACTACCATAGCTTCTTTGGTGACTTTTCACGTGCCACCAACAAAGGTTACTGAATGACCTTTAACATCTAACTGTCTAACTGAAATTAAATTTCTCATCAGTTTAGGTACATGTCGTACCTTCTATATCTTCCACACTGACCCGTTTGGCACTCTGATTTTGACGTCGCCTGTACCCATGATGTCTAAAGTCTCCCCGTCTGCCAAATATACCTTGTCGAAGTCACCGACAACATAATTGTCCATAATCTCTAGGTGTGCCATCGTGTGAAAGGATGCTCCTAAATCCAACACTCAAGAATCAATAGGGCTATCAACTGATAAGAGCAAGGCATCCTGGACGTTCTCTATCACAACATTGGCTGACTCACCATTAGCCTTCTTCTTCTGCTCCCTACAGTTCTTCTTGATATGGACAGTCTTGCCACAATCCCAACATTCAGTCTGTTGTTCTTACCTGGACTTGCTTCTACCTCTTCTAGATTTAGATCTGCCCCTGTTCTGATTCCTATCATTACCTCTACCCCGTGCTTTAGCATTTATTGTTGTACCAGTATTCGACCCCGAATTAGATACCTCACCCAAATTCCTCTTGCGAATCTCCTCGCTCAATATCAAATTCCTGATATCGTCGTACTTCAGTTTGTTCTTACTGGCAGAGTTACTCACTACCATTCTCATAGCCTCTCAACTGTTTGGCAGTGAGACCAACACAATCAAGACCCTGACTTCATCATCAAAACTAATATCCACTGAAGATAGTTGATTCGTGATGGTATTGAATTCATTTAATGTTGTGCAACGGGTGTACACTCAGCCATCTTTAGGTTAAAGAGTTTCTTCATGAGGTGTACCTTATTATTTGCTAACGGTATCTCATACATACTTTACAGTGCCGCCATCATATCTGGTGTACTCTTCTCCTTGATTGCGTTGTGCGCCACTGATCGGGACAACGTTAATCTAATGACTCCCAGCACCTGTCTGTCAAGTAATGCCCAATCCTCATCCTTCATGCCCTCTGGTTTGGATCCCAAGAGGGGCAAGTGTAGCTTCTTCTCATACAGATAGTCTTCTATCTACATCTTTCAATAATTGAAGTCCGTACCATCAAACTTCTCGATTCCTATCAATCTGCCTTCTTCTACCATGTGTGTTCATCAACCTCCTAACCCAGAACTCTGATACTAGTTGTTGGAGATTAGAACGCAACAACTAATTCGGTCCAAGATCAACCATGATCACACAAACACATATTAAATATGAAAAAGAGAGAGAGACAATCTAAGCACAAACACAAAGTTTACATGGTTCGGTAATTTGTGCCTACGTCAACGGGATCACACACTTTCACTATTGATTGAAGGTTATAAGGGAGAAGAAGTTCTTGGAAGAAAAAATACAGAATATCACAGAAGAACAAAAGACCAAAACTTGATAGCTGCTGCAACCCTAGCAGCTTATAAAGACATTCCTGCATAGACCGATCGATCAGTCTCATAGACAGATCGATCGGTCTAAAGACGAATCGATCGATCTATCAAGAGGTCTTGCACTGCTCTCGGTTTCTTGCCTGCAGACACCACTGATCGATCGGTCTCACCACCGATCGATCGGTCTACCATTAAAAATAATTTTTCTTCACATTATGCTTGACACTACAGAGGGTAGAGCCAGCAGAGGAGCTGAGGGGCATGCACATAGACCCGAACAATCAGGTTCGTATACCGAAAGTTGTGGCGCATTTTCTAGACCACGTAAGAACACCCTTACAGGAATTTCTCTCCACTAGCAGAGATGTGATCGCATGGTCCAATAGTGATATGTCAGGGATTGACCCCACAGTTATGGTCCACCGACCAAATATGGACCCGATGATAAAGCCAATAGACAAAAGCAGAGAGTGTTTGCCAAACAGAGGAATGAGGCTATCCTTGAAGAGGTCAGCAAGTTAAAGGCCTCAGGTTTTATCAAGAAAACAATGTACCTCGACTGGCTGGCCAATGTGGTAATGGTCAAAAAATAGAACGACAAATGGAGGATGTGTATAGACTTCACTGACCTAAATAAGGCTTGCCCTTAGGATAGTTATCTGCTCCTACAAATTGACCTTCTAGTAGACTCCACAACGGGGCACGAGCTCTTAAGTTTCATAGACGCATTTTCTGGGTAAAACCAAATTCTTTTGCATACTCCTAATCAGGAGAAGACGGCCTTCATGACTTTGCGAGGGTTATATTGCTATGGGGTTATGCCTTTTGGCTTGAAAAATATGGGGGCCACATATCAGTGGTTAGTTAATTCAATATTTAAGGATCAGATTGGCAGGAATGTCGAAGTTTACATAGACGACATGTTGGTCAAGAGTAGGAAGGCCGATCAGCATCTGAATGACCTGGTAGAGGTCTTCATAGTCCTGAGAAGGTATAAAATGAAGCTCAACCTGGCCAAATGTGCCTTCGGCATCTCATATGGCAAGTTTCTAGGTTTCCTGGTCAGCCAGAGGTGGATAGAGGCCAATCCTGATAATATCAAAGCTATTTTGGAGACGCGATCCCAATCCACTACTAAAGAAGTGCAACGGCTAGCGGGGAGAGTAGCTGCTCTAAATGGTTTCGTTTCTAGAGCAACAGATAAATGCCTCCCTTTCTTCAAAGTTCTCTACAAAGCTTTTTCTTGGAATGATGAGTGTGAGAAGGCCTTCAAGGCATTGAAACTGTATCTGACCAGGCCTCCTTTATTATCTAACCCAATCTCACACGAAGACCTATACTTGTATTTAGCTGTTTCCAACTCTGCTGTGAGCTCGGCCCTGGTCAGGCTTGTTGATGATCAGCAGCGACCAGTTTACTATATGAGCAAAGCCTTCTAGGGTGCAGAAAGCAGGTACCCAAAAGTAGAGAAGTTGGCCTTCACGCTTATGGTGTCGGCCAGGAGGTTGAGGCCCTATTTCCAAGCACACACACTAATTGTTCTCATTGATCATCCCCTAAAGAAGATACTGAGAAGCCCAAGGCCTCGAAAAGGCTCGTGCAACGGTCAATTGAGTTAGGACAGTTCGACATTGAGTTTTGACCCAGATCAGCGGTTAAAGGCTAGGCCCTGGCGTACTTTATTGCCAAGTTCACCTGGGAAGACACACCGGCACCTATAATCGACGCTACTCAGAGTAGTAGCAGAGCAGCTGATCCGCTCGTGGGGATTAAGCGGGAGAGCACGACAACGGATCACCACCCTAACCCCAGCGAACGTGGACGATGCATGTGGACAGATCCTCAAGGAAGAACAAGGGTGGTGTGGGCTTGATCATGACTTCCCCCTTTGGGGATCGCCTCGAATAGGCGGTCCGTTTGGACTTCCGAGTAACCAACAATGAAGCAGAGTATAAGGCATTGATATAAGGTCTTAGGATGCTAAGGCTTGCGGGGTAACTCACTTGACGGTTAATATGAATTCTCAGTTGGTGGTGCATCAGGCATGTAGGACCTATGAAGTGGAGAATGAGAAGCTCATGCAATACAAGTCTTTAGTTGAGGATCTACTCAGGGGTTTTCAGCAGGTAAAGCTACAACAAGTCCCGCAAAGTGACAATCAAGAAGCAGATTGGTTAGCACATTTAGCTTCATTAGGTAATGATATGGTGGTGCAGGGAGTCATCTGGAAAGGTGACTAATCGTCCAAGTGTCGTTAGTTCGCTGACCAGTTTGGAGGTCATGGAGATAACAGATATCCTGTGGGCCCGAGCCATTATGAAGTACCTAGAGGAGGGAGAACTGCCCGACGACAAGGAGGCTAAAGTTAAAATTTAGGGCTATGAGGTATACCATTATGGAAGAAATCTTATACAAAAAGAGAATCTCAACGCTCTACCTACGCTGCGTGTCAGAGCAGGAGGCGGCATACGTTCTCAGGAAAGTTCATAAAGGCGTATGCGAAAACCACTCTAGAGCACTGTCGCTTGTTGGAAAGATCACAAGGGCTGGATACTACTAGCCTACCATGATGAGCGATGCTAAAGAATACGTCAAAAGGTGTGACAAGTGCTAGCGCTTCACCAATATCGCAAGGCAGCCGCCAGCTGATCTTATAGTGCTGACCAGCCCTTGGCCTTTTGCTCAATGAGGCTTAGACCTGGTTGGGCTGCTTCTTGTGGCACGAAGGCAAATGAGGTTCCTGGTGGTTGCCATAGACTACTTTACCAAGTGGGTAGAGGCTGAACCGTTAGCTAAAATCGCCGAAGAGAATGTCACCCAGTTCGTCTGGAAAACCATAATTTGCAGGTATGGAAACCTGAGGGTGTTAGTCACGAACAAATGGCAAATAATTTGACAACAAGAATTTTTGAAAATTCCGCAAAGAGCTCAGCATTCAATTGCATTTTACCTCTCCTGCCCACCCTCAGTCCAATGGCCAGGTGAAAGTTACTAACAAAACTTTGCTAAAAATGTTGAAAATGAAATTAAAAAAATCTAAGGGGTTGTGGCTCGAGGAACTCCCCAATGTGTTATGGGCTTACAGAACCACCACCGTACGTCGACGGGGTTCACCCTTATGTTTTGGTGTTTGGACATGATGCCATGATCCCCTTGGAGATAGGTCTGACCAGCGCCAGAGTGGAACATTTCAACCCAGAACGCAACAATCAAGAGCTCGAGATTGATCTAGACCTCGTAGAGGAAATCAGGGAGCAGGTCGCAGCCAAAACAACGGTATACCAAGAGAAGATGTATAAGTACTACAACTCTAGGGTCATGGGGAGAAACTTCAGGCTAGGGAACTAGGTGCTCAGAAAGGTGGTCTTAGCCACAAAGAGCCCCTCTGAAGGCAAACTGGGGACCAACTAGGAAGGGCCCTATGTGGTAAAACTCTCATGCGAAAAAGGAGTATATTGACTTCAAACTATGCAGGGAAAAGATTTAATCCACCCTTGGAATGCAAAATATCTGAGGAGGTACTATCCATAAGTATCACAACATTTTTGAGTTACACATTTATCTGTAAGTCCAAAGTATGCGAAGGCACAATTAATAAGAGCTATGAATGAAATTCATTTCGCGATAAATACTTTTGTACCGAACTCTCGTTGCAGGTTAAAGATTCATGGCAGGCACAAATACGAAGGTAGATCATGAGATGGTCAGCCTTCAGTATGAAGAGCCTAGACCTAAGGGTCAAAGGGTAAGATAGATCACGAGATGATTAGCCTCTAGTATGAAGAGCCTGGACCTAAGAGTCAAAGGGCAAGGCAGATCGCGAGATGATCAGCCTCTAATATGAAGAGCCTGGACCTAAAGGTTAGAGAGCAAGACACATCATGAGATGATCATCCTCCAATATGAAGAGCCTAGACCTAAGAGTCAAAGGGCAAGATAGATCACAAGATGATCAGCCTTAAAAGATGACCAGCCTTAAACTAAAAATGAGGGGCCTGGCGTTAAGCCTTTACTACTAAAAGTCTCTATTACAAGAGCTGAAGCCTAAAGGTCCGAGAAAGGATGATTAAGTCCAGGGGGACACAGCAGTTGCCCACTAGAAAATGGAAATAAATATGCACACAAAACAAAAAAGCACTAGCATATAAGGTCTACCTCTTTATTATCATGCAAGTTAAAAACACCTGAGTTATGAGGCAATAGCAAGAAGCAGTCATCTGTTATATACTAGCAGAAAAAACAAAAGGGGGGCAAAATGTTTGAGCCCAACATATAAACCAAATAAGTATGAGAATGTTCCCAACCACCAATAAAAAGAAAATAATGTTTCTAGCCACACAAACGCATCAAAATGTTTGAAATAGGAACCACAACAAAATGTTTAAAACAAGGAGAAGCAGGTAAAGAAGCTAGTGATGGGATGGGTTAGGGGCATCTTAAGCAGCGTTAGGTCGGGCGTCGTCGTCTTCAATTCTAGGTAAGCCAGCCACCGTGGAGGTGTCATCCTCTTTAGGTTGGATCATAGTGAAGATCTGATCTGGAAAGGCGATCTGGGCCTGACGGCGAAATGCCTCGAAGCCAAAGTTCTACTGCTCGGCAAGAATGACTTTCCCATCCATCGAGTCCAGGTATTCAGCGATATGTTGATTGATGATCTGTTTGAATTCGCCAGAATCCTTGAACTCTTGAATGAAACCAATTCTTCCTCGGGCATTGATGAACTCCTGCTCTCAGCATTTGTGCTCTAAGTCCGCAATTGTGGTTTGTTTGGCTTTGAGCTCTGTCGCCATTTCTTTCTTTTCCCTGGTCAGCTCCCCCAGCACATTTTGCAACCTATCCAAATCAGATTTCAACACTTTATTCTCATACTGGAGGGGCTCCATTTTCTCCTTCACCTGCTTCACTTGCGGTCCTGCAGATAACAGTTTCCTCTCAACGACTTTTCAGGCATTGTGGTATTCAATCATCCTCACCACTGCGTGGTGACCCAAGGCCATGGGCTAACAAAAACAAAAACACAACGCAAAATATAGGGGATTGTGTAAAAAAGAGAAGCATGTTGCTCACAATTATGTGCATACGTTAAACGGACAACAAGTAAGATAAAATCGTACTCACCTTCGCCATTTCCTGATGGAAACGGTCTCCGACAGCAAAAGGTGAGAGTGCTCGCATAGCTTCTTGATCGGAGGGAGGAATGGTGCTCTCGATCACCCTTCGCCCTGATTCTCCTTCCATGAATACGAACAGCCCAGCTGTGTCCTAGGCGGAGGGGAGAGAAGATGGGATCTTCGTCGGCTCACCTCCTGAGCTCGATAAGCCACCTCTTGAGCTGCAGCACAGCCCCTTCTCTAACTGATCGGCCTCATTGGTAGGATTCCCAGCCTGATCAGCGGTAGTCTTCACTATCTTCTCTTCTCCTTTCTCTTTTTCTTTTTGCCTTTGAATGGAGATTCTTGGGCATTTGGCAAACGGTGCCCCATAACTACCAGCTCCCTTGGCGGCCCTTTTTGCTTCAACTCTTTCAGTCTCCTCTGAACTTCTTTGTTCACTTTACCCATTTTTTTTGCAAAACACGTAAGCTGGTCAGTTAACACTGAAATGACACGCAGTTCAGTAAAAAGAAAGGAAAGAAAATAAGAGCAACAATGTGGGTCACCTGACATCTTAAACACCTTCATAACTTCCTCTAAGCAAAATAAATCTATGGCATCAGAAGAAGGTTCAGGTCCAAGGAGATACTCACTAAGGTTGTCAGGGGTGACCAGGGTACCCCAGGCTCTGTCGCCATGCGCATGAGCAAGATCCACCATTTGTTTTCCCTCTTCGGAGATTTCTGGATTCCTAGCGCGACCTAGACATAGACCCTATTAAATTCAGTTATGGTCCAGCTAGAGATATGGGGTAAGCAATAAGGATGAAAGGAAAAGTGTACTAACCATCTTTGAGAGGCTCTGCCCAAACTCGTGGGACCCTTGGAGTGGCGTCATCCATGACCTCCTAGGGCTGGAACTCCCAACCACTCCTAAAGACGAAAAAAAGCAACTCTTCTAGTGTTTGTTCGAGGAAGATAGGCCAGTGATCAGACTCTGTTTATCACGAGCCCGAAGGCTCATGTATCCGCAAAGATGTTCCACTGGCTTGTAGCACTAGAGCAGTTCCTGGAGGGATAGACGTTTCTCTTTACCTCTTAGCACATGCTAGAGGACCATGCTTCCGATCAAGATCCTTCATGCCTTTGGAACCAGCTAACCACGGGTAACCCCTAGGAAATGAAGGAGCTCCCTCGCAAGAGAAGTAACGGGAAAGCGAAGTCCCGCGTAGAAGGCTCCCTTGAAGAAATAAAACTCTCCCTTGAGGTCTGAGCAGGCATGCTCGTTTGGTAAGGGTACTCTAAGGCAGATTGAGTCCAGAATTTGAAATTGGGCTTGAAGGCGCTCCAAGTAGTGGCTCTCAATGGTGGAGGCGATGCCAGCGGCAGTAAAAAGAACATGGAAGCACCCCACTTGTACGTGCAGGTGTTGTAAGATAGCATCCCGTTGGGCTTGTTTAGTAGCCAATGCTTCTAAGGAAGCTGTCTCATTGCCGGAGGAAGGCCGGGAGGTGGAGGCTCCCTCACAATGGGAGCGCCATGGCCAAAGGTTCCTCGGAGCTCTTCATGGAAGAGGTTTCGTAAATTGGACGAAATTAAGGGATGGGAACCGTGTGATGAAGTGTCACTGAGTTAAGGGGTTTTAGGCAAGGAATGTAAGGGGGTAAAGAGTTTTGGATTTCAAGGAAAAAGGGGGTCGAGAGGTTCAAACTCAGGGAGCGGATTCCCACCCAAAGTTTGGGGATTGTCAGGGACGATTTCAAGAAAAGAAAACTCTACTTCCTCTGAAGAACTGAATAATACTATCTGTCTATTACCCCTAGACATAAATGGTTAAAAGTTAAGTGGACTGAAACCCTAGCAACCCTAACAAGCTAAAACCTTAGGAATTCTCAAGAGAAGGGTTGCGAACGGGAACCCACGAATTGTCCTCACAGAAAATGAAGAGTGAAATAGAGAAAGAATTACTCGGGTACAAGAATCCGAAGTGAGGAAAGCTCTGGTATGAACAGCAGTCTCAAAGCAACAGCAAGTCCAGGAAGGTCCTTCGTCCTCTTGAAGTGTAACAGAAGGGTGAATGATAGTTCCCACCTTTTTTTCTTTTGAGGAATTCAAATCCTCTAGGACGGTTCGGATGATGGATGGAGGAGATTGATCCCATGTATAATTAATCTATGGTTGGGGAAGCTTTCGCATTATTAGGGACTTGGGTCCAAGAAGCATTAAACACGTGGCATGCGGCATTTAGAGTACACCAGGGAGGAAATAGCTGGGGGCAGCCATCCTCCTCGTTGGAAAACTCGATAATTGATGGCTCACAATAAATGAGCTGTCGTTGTAATGCCAAGGGCCAGAGGAAGGGGGCATTCAGAGATGTTTGGGAATTATGTTTGGTTCCCAAGGGTCCTAGCCCATACTGGATTAGTTCTTAGATCACAAATGTATTCTCGTCCCATTTCTCTGATCAGGAAACGATAATCGAGAATAGGGGACTACTGATGAGGAGATATGTGATCTGTCCTAGTTAGGACTTGGTTCGTTGGGTTGGGCTCATTGGGAAACACAACTAGCCTATCCTGATCAGTCGTAACCCACATTAGTTGGATATTAGATTGAGCAATCGACATGTAGGCTAATCAGGTAATAACTGATCAGTTAGGTAGGTTGCCCAAGAGTGCGCGTGTTCGCCATCGCGCATGAAGTATCCCAAGGATCTTAAGAGATTCGGTATAACAACCTTTACGTGGTCCAATGGACACGTGCCCCCACCGGTATATAAAGGGGCCCCAAACGGATATAATTTTTAGCACAATCGGTTTATAAAAAGGTTATAAATTTTTTTGTTTTTTTATTTTTATGACAAGGTTAATTTATGGAAGTTATTTTTCTTTTTGGGTATCATAACAATAGAAAGTTGTAAACTGTTTTTAAGTTTAAATTTTATTTATTACTCTAGCATAGGAAACAACTCTTCATCTTTGTAACATTTTTAATCAAAATTAAATCATATAGTTGCCAAACAAAGACATATGGTCTAATTGGCTTCTTTAAAAAATTTGATTTTTAAGATATTTAGCTTTTTTTTTAAAAAGAGGAATAAAAGTTGGGTGTTTGGGATAATTTTTTATAATAGTTTTTTTTGCTCTTTTTTTTAATTAAAATGTTTAATATATCTTTATTTTTTATTTTTAAGTTGTAATATTTGAGATATTCGTACGGCTTTTTTCATTTTTGTGAAGAGGATTATTTTTTTAATTGAGGATATTATAGTAATTTTAGTTCAAAAAAATTAGTGCTTGTGATATGTATAGCCCTTTTTTGTTGGATTTAGAGATTAGAAAAAGAATAATTTTAGTCTAAATCATATTATGAACTGATAATAGAATTTTAGTCCCATAATAATTTTTTTCATAGTTTTAGTCCCATACAATAAGTGATACATTTGTAAATTCATAAAATAAAGATATTAATTAAATAATAATGTGTCACTTCTCATTTCCAACAGTTATAATGACTTGATAAATGTATTACTTGAATTTTTTCGCTTGTATAAAACGCACTAAACTGGATGAGCAGTTATGCAGATTGGTTATAAGATGAGCAACAAAAAAGACACACATCTAACACATATCA